>JAJMDZ010000062.1:0-66165 GCA_030573835.1 Tetrapisispora taiwanensis (nom. inval.) | reverse complement strand
AATTATCTTTAGCTATTGAAGCCGGTAAGGTTAACCCAAGAGATGATTTCAAGGCCAGAGCTAGAATCATGGCTGATGAATTCGGTTGGGATGTCACTGACGCCAGAAAGATCTGGTGTTTCGGTCCAGATGGTAACGGTCCAAATTTAGTTGTTGACCAAACCAAGGCTGTCCAATACTTAAACGAAATCAAGGATTCCGTTGTTGCTGCTTTCCAATGGGCTACCAAGGAAGGTCCAATCTTCGGTGAACAAATGAGATCCGTTAGAGTTAACATCTTAGATGTTACTTTACATGCTGATGCTATCCACAGAGGTGGTGGTCAAATTATCCCAACTATGAGAAGAGCTACTTACGCCGGTTTCTTATTAGCTGAACCAAAGATTCAAGAACCAGTTTTCTTAGTCGAAATTCAATGTCCAGAACAAGCTGTTGGTGGTATCTACTCCGTCTTAAACAAGAAGAGAGGTCAAGTCGTCTCTGAAGAACAAAGACCAGGTACTCCATTATTCACTGTCAAGGCTTACTTACCAGTTAACGAATCTTTCGGTTTCACTGGTGAATTAAGACAAGCTACTGGTGGTCAAGCTTTCCCACAAATGGTTTTCGACCATTGGGCTACTTTAAATACTGACCCATTAGACCCAACCACCAAGGCTGGTGAAATTGTCGTTGCTGCTAGAAAGAGACACGGTATGAAGGAAGAAGTTCCAGGCTGGCAAGAATACTACGACAAATTATAAGAAATTTTTCATTATTTTTCAAAATATCTGTATATTTTTATTCATATATTTCAATTTGTCTGTAGTTCATATATAAACTTTATTTAATCATTAACAGCTAATACTTATTATACAATACTTTCTTTTTTCTTTACTATATAACATTGTATATAAGATATTATTCTTAGCGCCTAAACAATGTACCGCGATAACAGATAAAATAATCAAACATTCGAATTTGTAACGAAATATATATGATCTTCTATTAAAAAAAGCTCAATGATGAATCTAAATAATTAGGGTTATCATCAATCATATGAATATGCGCTGATATAATTTTATTTACAGCATTGTTTATTTACTTTTATTGATTATTATGTATACACAATAATGAGTTTGCCATCTAATTTGAAGCAATTTTATGTTGATTGGCTACAAGAGCTAGTTGATTCATTTTCAGCTCATCAAGAACAAATCCAACAAACTTATGAAAGAGCCAAAAAAAATTTAATTGATACTGATGGGATATTTTTTTATCCAAAAGATTTAAAAAAAATTAAAGGTATAGGTGATGCAATTACTAAAAAGCTAGAATCAAAATTGAAAGAATATTGTAGGAAAAATAATTTAGAATTTCCTACACGAGATGATGATATAGAAGATGTAAGGAAAAGAAGTACAACATCTCTGCGATCCACGACTGTAGATTCAGGTGTCACGGATAGACCAGTTAAGAAGAGAAGAAAATACATACCCAAAAAGAGATCGGGTGGTTATGCTATTTTATTAGCATTGTTAGAAAGCGGGGCTACCGATAAAGGTTTAACTAAAGATGATATAGTTGGAATAGCTCAAAAATATTGTAATAGTAGTTTGTTGCCTAATTACGCAACCAAAGAAATGCATGGTGCATGGTCATCAATTGGATCGTTACGTAATAACCTTTTAATATTGGAGGAAGGACGTCCAAGGCGTTATTCTTTAACAGATGAAGGTAAAATACTAGCAAAGACATTGAAAGAAGCTGATTCAATTATTTTTGGGAATGAAAATAATAATGGTGGTGAGCAACAGAGGTTTTGGAATGATCCAAATGAAGTAACAGCAGATCTTAGCGCATTGTTGAAAGACAAAATATTTCCATGCAAACAACGTGATTCGGGTAGTTTTGCTGTTGTGGATATTACATTCAAAGAACAAAATAAAACATTAGATGGCATATCGAGTACACAAGACGGAAGGTCTAGGACCTCTACTAATGAAAGTCTTGTAGAAAGTGATGGATTTCATAATATTTCAAATATAATTAATGACAAAAACGACGAAAATAATAATAATATAATAGAACAAAGAAGGTTTAATGGTACATCTTATCAACTTTGGAAAAAGGGTTCATACGATATATTTCCTATAATTGATCATAGAGAAGTAAAATCTGTTAAAAATAGAGAATTTTTTGTTAACGCATTACAAATGAAAGGTATTAAAGCAGAACTAAGACAATTGTCATTAGGTGATATTATATGGGTTGCCAGACATAAAATTTCCAAGATGGTCTGTATATTAGATACAATTATTGAAAGAAAAAGGTTAGATGATTTAGCAGGTAGTATTCGTGACAATAGATTTATGGAACAAAAAGCACGTTTAGAGAAATCAGGATGTCGTAACAAGATATATTTAATTGAAGAAACAATTGGTAGTAGTAATAATAATATTTTCACAAATATGGATGAGGCATTAAAATCAGCACTTTGGATTATATTAATTTATTATAAATTTTCATTAATTAGAACATCAGATTCTGAAGAAACGGTCGAAAAACTTTCTTATTTGCATGAAGTTATTTGTAAACATTATAAAGAAAAGAATTTAATTGTAATTTATCCCGATAATATTACAACACAAGAACGTTATTTTAATATATTAAAAGAATTTAATTTAGAATTTTGTAGAGATGAAACAATTGAATGTTCTCATACAATTGAGTGTTTCCAAGATATTATGGGTAAAAGTGAATCCAAAACAATTAAAGAACTGACGATTAATATATTAATGTATATTAAAGGTATATCATTAGAGAAAGCAATTGCAATTCAATCAGTATTTCCAACATTAAATCATTTATTAACTGCATATAAAAACTGTAAAACACCAAATGAAGCAAAATTATTAATGTTTAATAAATTAGGGACTGCACCGGGGAATAAAAAAATAACAAAAAGTTTATCAGAAAAGATATCAGAAATGTTCTATGATGAATCATAAAAAATATATAATAATGTCAACTTTTGATATCATCTTTTGATGTCATCTTTTGATGCCAACTTCTATAACATCATATATTTTAGGTATAATTGATTAATACATTTAATGTGAACATCCTAGTTACCCGTTCATGCATAGATTATATTTTTTTAAAAAAAAAACGTAAAATTCTCCCTTTTTCTTTTTGAGTTATCGGTTTAACAAATATAATTGTCAGAAAGTCCCGAACAGATGAGATTAAATTAATTAGAATTTCGAGGCGGAAGCAACTTTTTTTTTTTCTTTTCTACGTAACTTTATTAATGAATTCATAAAAACAATACTTTTAATAATAAATTTTCCATAATAACGTGTAAAACCCCACAGAGAAAGAAAGTATAAAAGAAGTTTTGAAAATATTTATATGTAATTTATTTATTGACACTATAAAGTAACACTTCTCTAATAATGAAATTATTTTATTTTAAAGAATAAAAATTGAAATTTATTAAATATTTTAACCAAGAATTTAATTAATTTCATTTAATTTTATTTAATTTTAATTAATTGATAAGGATAAAAACATTTATTTAAATTTAATTTATTAATTGTAATTATATTTATTATATATTTTCGTTATAATTATTATTTATTTCTAAAGTATTTCTTTTTGGTTAGTTTAAAAAGGGAGAGATCAAGAGAAAAATCAGATTAGGAATTATATACTATATTATAATTAGTTAAGTTCTTTTTTTTTTTTTCTTAGTATTTTTCTGTTTTAAATTTAATTAACTTCAGTTAATTTAACAAAAAAACATTCACAATGAGTTTCAAAGGGTTCACAAAAGCTATCACAAGAGCTCCTCAATCATTCCGTCAAAAGTTTAATATGGGGGAGCAAACTGAAGATCCAGTTTATGAAGATGCCGAACGTCGTTTTAAAGAATTAGAAGATGAAACTAAAAAATTAAGTGAAGAATCTAAAAAATATTCTGTTGCTGTTAACGGTATGTTAACACATCAAATCGGTTTTGCTAAAGCCATGGAAGAAATTTTTAAACCAATCAGTGGTAAGATGAGTGATCCAAATGCAACTGTCCCAGAAGATAATCCAGACGGTATTGAAGCAAGTGAACAATATAGAGCTATTGTCGCTGAATTACAAGAAACTTTAAAACCAGATTTAGCTTTAGTAGAGGAAAAAATTGTCAAGCCATGTCAAGAATTATTAAAAATTATTACTTATATTCGTAAGATGGCTACCAAAAGAAATCATAAGAAATTAGATTTAGATAGACGTTTAAATTCTGTTACAAAAATTGAAGGTAAAAAAGAACAAACTGCAAAGACTGAAGAAAAATTATATAAAGCACAAGCTGAAATGGAAGTAGCTCAACAAGAATATGATTATTATAATAATTTAATGAAAGAACAATTACCAATCTTATTTAGTTTAGAAGCTCAATTTGTTCAACCATTATTTGTTTCATTCTATTATATGCAATTGAACATCTTTTATACATTATACAACAAATTTCAAGATATGAAAATCCCATATTTCGATTTAACTTCTGATATCGTTGAAAATTTCCATTTGAAGAGAGGTAACGTTGAAGAACAAGCTGATTCTTTATCTATAACGCATTTCAAATTAGGTTACTCTAAAGCTAAATTAGAAATGACCAGAAAACGTTTTGGTGCTGATACTCCACCAGGTTCTGCTGGTTATGGTGAAGCTGGTGCTGTTGGTGCTGCTGGTGCTGTTGGTGCTGCTGGTGCTGCTGGTGCTGCTGGTTACGGTGCTGCCCCAGGTGCTGTTGGTTACGGTGCTGCCCCAGGTGCTGTTGGTTATAATGCCGCTCCGGGTGCTGTTGGTTACGGTGCTACTCCGGGTGTAGCAAGTCCGAGTGTTGCTGGTTATGGTGCCGTTGATGCTAAAGCTCAAGAAGCTTATGCTGGTGCTCATACTTATCAAGCAGGTCCTCCGGCTTATGGTGCCACTCCAGTTGCTGCTCCTGCCGTTGCTGCTGAAACATGTACAGCTTTATATGAATACCAAGCACAAGCTCAAGGTGATTTAAGTTTCCCAGCTGGTGCCGTAATTCAAATTGTACAACGTAGTGCAGATGTGAACGAATGGTGGACAGGTATTTATAACGGTCAACAAGGTGTCTTCCCAGGTAATTATGTTCAAATGAATTGATAAGGGTGGAGAAGCTTTTACCTTAATAAATTGTCATTTAGAAAAAATGTACACTATAAATTAACAATAAGCACATACATTTAAGCAAAGCACAGTCGATAGCACTTAATTTTACAATATATAAATGCTAATAAGATGATTCATAATATAAATATTATTTAATAAATATAAAAAAATATAATATAAAAAATATAATAATAGAAATATAATAAAATAATTTAAATTTTATCTTCTTCTGATACAGTTAAATTAAAACAGTTAGAATCAGTCATACTGTATTCTGTTTGTTTTTTAAGTTATTACGTATAAAATAGAATATGTCTAAGCCACATTTTCAAATTGTTAATAGTAACAATTTTCAACAAACATGAAATGCACAGCCATACGTATCAAAAACAAAGCTAAATTGTAATATATATGTGTATATATTTGATTTCTATTAATAACAGACATCGAAATTTATCTAATGAACCATAAATAAATCAATATATACTAAAAACAAATATCTTTTAACAGGGTTAACTTTATACTTATAATTGCAAATGTTTACTATTGTGAAGCATATGCTGTTATTATTATTATTTTTCTTATTTACTTAATTACTGGCTGTTTTAATATGTGATAAACCCGAAATAGTAATAATTAACTAAAATTGGCATATTTTTAAAATTAAGAACTTCTTTTTTTGGAAATAATTTTAATGTTAGCAAATAAAAGTTATAATATTTAAATTTCTGTATATACATTTTACTATTAAATTAGATCCACTTAGATATATATCTAAAATAAAATAACATACAATAACATACAATAACATACAATAACATACAATAACATACAAATCTGAAATTATTCTATTTGTGTTATACACACTCGAATTTTTAAATATAAAGAAATAACTTTGACAATCTAATATATTTTTTAATATATCAGGTATTAAAAATAGATAATCAAAAAATTCATACAAAAAGGTACCTACTTTATTTACAAACTAGATATAAAAATAAAGGATATAGTATTTAAAATAAACTTCCTTTTCTGTGTTATTATAGGTTAAAATTTAAAAAGTTCAGATAATTAAAAATTAAATATTGATAATAACATGCAATCTGAAACTTCTCCTTCAAAATCTTCAAAACAATTTTGGAAAAATTTTTTAAACAACCCAAAGAGTATATCTAGTGATTCATTAGTTGTTAAACAAAATGAAAATTCAGATTATAGTGTAAATTCTGGTGCCAATCTGCTTAGAAGACCAACTTTAAACTCTAAAAATATCAGTGCACCATCAAAGACAAATAAAACCAATATAACTTCAATGCAAAACGAAAATGATAATATAAATAATAATTCAAATTTTAAAAATTATAGAGATGATTTTATATTGAATACACATGGTTTTACTGGTACCGTTTTTGGAACCTCACTACAAGAATCATTAAAAGTAGCAAGTGCAGAAGTAATTGTACAGAATGAACTAGTTAGTTTTGGCAGAATTCCAATTGTAGTTGCAAAGAGTGGTGCTTATCTTAAAGCAAAGGCACTTGATGTGTCTGGTATATTTAGAGTATCTGGTAGTAATAAGAGAGTTAAACAATTACAACATATTTTTTCCACTCCACCTGATTATGGTTTAAAATTTAGTAGTTGGGATACTTATACTGTGCATGATGTTGGTACTTTATTAAGAAGATATTTGAATAATTTAAATGAACCACTGATACCGTTAGATTTATATGAAGAATTTAGAAGACCAATAGAGTCAAAACCAAAATTAATGAGATACATCACAGAAATAGGTAATCAAAAGACAGCAGTTTCAAAAATGAATGAACAAACAGATGAAGAAATAGCAGAACAACACAAGAAGAATAAGAGACGGAAGAGAAAGCTTGCTAAAGATATTAGAGCATGTATAGTTATTTATCAAGAATTATTTAAATCATTATCAAGCGAATCAAGACAATTGACAATATATTTATTAGACTTATTAAGTTTGTTTGCTAAACATTCAGATAAAAATTTAATGACCGGTAAAAATTTATCTGCAATTTTCCAACCATCAATGTTATCACATCCTAATCATGATTTAGATCCATCTCAATATGAAATATCAAGAATCGTAGTCGAATTTTTAATTGAATATTCTTATAAAATTTTACCCCATATTTTAAAATTTAATGTTGAAAATATAACAAATACAAATATTACAGTTGAATCCGAATCCAACGGAATTGAACAGAATGATGATGATAATAATAACGCTAATCATTCTAGTAATGGTTTGAGTAATAATGAAAACAAAAAGAGTCCTAAAAACAGGAAATATTCTAAATCTTTTAGTTCCGTATTAAATCCACATGATATGATAACGAATCCTAATAAAGTTAATAATGTTGAGAGCGATTATGGCACAGAACAAGGAGAAATTCAAGACGATAATAGTGAAAGAAGTTCAATCCAATCCAATTCATCGATACAGTCATCAATTAACAATGATGAGTTAGCTTCATTAACAAATAATGAATTACATGTAGTCAACGTAGTTAGTCAAACATCACCGGAGAGACAAGGACGCAGAAGTAGAAGAGCTTCGTGGTTAAGTAAACTTTATAGTAAATCGACATCAAGATCCAATTCGACATCAATGTCACGTTCGATGTCAAGATCAATGTCACAGAATTGATAAATAGAAATGAATATTATTATATAATTTTGATAATAAAAATAAAAACTGATGTAAAGTATTTCTTTTTAGTCCTTTAAAAGTAACTTTTTTTTATCATTTTGTCCGAGATTTCTTTTTTTTTCTAACTATCTTTTTTCTCCAAATTTTGGTGTTGTAACAAAAAAATTAAAACTAGTGTCACACTTTTTAGTAGTGAACACCTTAATTTATTGTTAATCTATTTAAATAATTTGAATTTAAATCGTATATAAATAGGAATAACATATTCTGTTCAAAAAATTTAAATTTGTAATATTATTTAATTATTTTTATTCTGGGGAGGTTGTTATAATAACGAATCAAACAATATTATAATAAATTTATAATATTGAAAGACACTCCGGAGTTAAGAAACAACTAAACAACACGAAACAACATATTAGTTAGAACAGTAACAACATATTAGATACATTTAATTGTTATTTTTTTATTTAAAGTATATATCCCAATGTTTATTCCAAAATCAAGAACTTCTATTTTAAAATTTACTTCAAGTTCGCATATTTTAAGAAATTTTATTACAAATAGTACTCCAACAACAGGCCACTATAAGGGAAAACCAGATACTCAAACTGGTAAATATACAGTTCCATTTATTAAAGGTGATGGAGTTGGTCCTGAGATTTCAAAATCTGTGAGAGATATATTCACGGCGGCTAATGTTCCAATTGAATGGGAAGATTGTGACATTGGTCCTTTATTAATCAACGGGGAAACAACTATTCCTGATAGTGCAATTAAACAAATTAAATCTAATTTTGTTGCATTAAAAGGTCCGCTTGCTACACCTGTTGGTAAAGGACATAAATCAATTAACTTAACATTAAGAAAAACGTTCAATTTATTTGCTAATGTACGTCCTGCTAAATCTATACCAAATTTAGAATCAACGTATGAAAATGTTGATTTACTTGTTATAAGAGAAAATACAGAAGGTGAATATTCTGGTATTGAACATGAAATTGTACCAGGAGTCGTTCAATCAATTAAATTAATTACAAGAAAAGCATCAGAAAAAGTTATTAGATATGCTTTTGAATATACAAAGGCAATTGGCAGGCCAACTTTAATTGTTGTACATAAAGCCACTATACAAAGACGTGGTGACGGATTATTTGTTCAAATTGCAGAAGAATTAGCAAAAGAGTACCCATCAGTTAATTTAAAATTAGAATTAATTGATAATACAGTATTAAATTGTATTATGAATCCTGAAAGTTATTCAAATGCAGTCACTGTATGCCCAAATTTGTATGGTGATATACTATCTGATTTAAATTCAGGTTTAAGTGCCGGGTCATTAGGTTTAACACCATCTGCAAATATCGGAGAACAAGTAGCTATATTTGAAGCAGTCCATGGTAGTGCGCCGGATATTGCTGGACAAGATAAAGCCAACCCAACTGCATTATTATTATCATCAGTAATGATGTTGAATCATATGGGATTAAATAATCATGCAAAAAATATTGAAAATGCAGTTTTAAAGACAATAACAACAGGTGAAAATTTTAGAACAGCAGATTTAGGTGGTACTGCCTCAACGACAGTTTTTACAAAAGAAGTAATTAAAAATTTAAATTAAATAAATCTAAATAATATTATAATAAAATATATTTAAACTAATGAATGTAAGTGTCACTAAAAAATTATCAATTCAAGAATTAATTCGAATGGGGATAATGAAAAGACGTAATTTTATAACAATTCTTTTCAGTAATAAATATTTACGTTGAGTGCTGGAAAAATACGGCCTTACACCGGGGGGAGGGGGGAATGATCTTATGCTTATTAAAATATACCACTTTTGGGAAGGGGAGCGGGGGGCTGGAGACTCGATGGAGAGACTCGGCAGAGAGAGGTGAAGGATTTTAAATTTTTATATTTTTTTTGACTTCCGCGGGGTGAGGGGTCCTGGTATGCACGGAAAGAAAGAGAGAGTGTGTGGTAGAGCTAATAGTGTTATTTAGTGAGTGGGGGGATGGGATGGAATTCGGGGGGATATATAAATTAAGCACGGCACGATACAATTATTCTTATATTTCTCTATATTATTATTGGTATATCTCCCATAGTTAATTTTTTTTATTATGTATGTGAGCGTGTGAGCGTGTGAATGTTCGCTTTAATTTCTTTAATTATTGTAGTAAATATGGTTGGCCGTTCTTGTGAGATCGGAGCTAAATTGAATTTTAACATAATAAAAAAATTATTGTGAAATAATTGTAAATTAAAGTAAAATAAGTATGTAAGAATTGTGCATTTTAATAAAATTTTCAATTATGTTTTTTAGGATTATATAAAATATCTTATTTTAATATATTTCAGAACTAGTTTTTATTTTTGTTAGTTTATGAAATTTACAGTTTAAGTTGATTGGATTTCTTTTAAACTAACAGAGAGAACCAATATATATAAAGCAAAAACAAAAACACATACACAAGGCAATATATGATGTTAAGATCTGTCGTTAAACAAAGTTTCAATCGTCGTTTATTTTCAAGGGAATCAATTCCTTATGATAAAACAATTAAAAATTTATTATTACCAAATGATACAAAAGTAATTATTCAAGGTTTTACTGGTAAACAAGCTACTTTCCATGCTAACATTTCAATGGAATACGGTACTAATATTGTTGGTGGTACTAACCCAAAGAAAGCTGGTCAACTGCATTTAGGTCAACCTGTCTTTGCAACTGTCAAAGAAGCTATTAAGGAAACTGGTGCTACTGCTACTGGTATTTTTATTCCACCCGCTTTTGCTGCCAATGCAATTAAAGAAGCCGTTGAAGCTGAAATTCCTTTAGCGGTTGCAATTACTGAAGGTATTCCTCAACATGATATGTTATATATCGCAGAAATGTTAAAATCACAAGATAAAACAAGATTAGTTGGTCCAAACTGTCCAGGTATTGTTAATCCTGTTTCAAAAGTAAGAATTGGTATTCAACCTACTTCTATCTTTAAACCAGGTAAGATTGGTATTATCTCCAAATCTGGTACTTTAACTTATGAAGCTGTTCAACAAACTACTTTAACTGGTTTCGGTCAAAGTTTAGTCATCGGTATGGGTGGTGATGCTTTCCCAGGTACAGATTTCATTGACACTTTGAAATTATTCTTAGAAGATAATCAAACTGAAGGTATTATTATGTTAGGTGAAATAGGTGGTACTGCAGAACTAGAAGCCGCTCAATTCTTAAAAGAATATAATTTCTCCAAATCAAACCCTAAACCTGTTGCTTCATTTATTGCTGGTACCGTTGCTGGTCAAATGAAAGGTGTTAGAATGGGTCACTCAGGTGCTATTGTTGAGGGATCTGGTACTGACGCTGAATCAAAGAAGAAAGCTTTAAGAGCCGTAGGTGTTTCCGTTGTCGAATCTCCAGGTCGTCTAGGTAAAGCTTTATTGGATGATTTTGCAAAATATAAGTAATGACCTATTAATAAAATTATGGCGAAACCTAAATCTAATATATTCATTTTTCTGTTTTTTAAAAAATAATTTTAACTATATCGCCAATCTTCATGAACATAACGATATGAAAAACCGATTCCATTGTTGCTTTTCTATATAAATATTAACTCTAGTTTACAGGAATGTAGTTTTTAATTCTATAAAAATTTTATTATTGTAAAATTTTAATTGTATAAATATTTATGCATGAAAAGCCATTTTTTTTTGTGCAATGTAATGTAATTGAATGACATGATAATTATTTCAAGAGTTAGTGGTAGAATGACTTCATGAAATGACTTCTGGTTAAGTAATCAAAAATAAAAATAAATGCACGAGCCGGGAATCGAACACGGGCCCCATGCTTGGGAAGCATGAATTCTAACCACTAAACTACTCGTGCAAAACGAGATCACCATAAATACAGGCAGTTTTAAAATTTAAATGAAATTTAAATAAAATTGTTATTCTTTATTAATAATATCCTCAACTGCACCTAATAATCACCACAATGATAACATATCAAATCTATATATAATTACACACCTTCTATCTTTTGATAGTTCTGAAAAATTTCAAGACTTTGTTTAGAAAATGCAATTATTTTATTATTTTAATGTAAATATAAATGGTGATATATAATAGTGCTACTATATAAATGTTGTCCTACCTTGGTAGTAAATCAAGTCCTTTTTGTTAATTGTTTTTTATTATACCATAATAATTTTGATGGAAATTATTTTGTTTGCCAATGTTTAATAACATCATTAGGATTGCCAGAAAACCAGAATTTTTTTAATAATTCTTTTTCAAATAACATAGTGGCTGCTTGGGAATGCAAATCTGGATGTAAATCCGTTGTGGCAGTTCTATATACTTCTTTATTAATATTTTTAATGTCCTGATCGAACTTCGCCAATTCATAAACGTATGGATTAATATATTTATTCAAATTACTATTATTATTCAATGAGAAATCAAAATCAACAATTTCATCAAAATTTTTATCTGTTGTAAAATTTTCAATAACATCAAACATTTTTCTAGATGAATTTCTAGTTTTTCTTGCTGATACATTTGCTATATTTTTTTTAATGATTCTACTGCTCATAAACAAAATATTGGCATTTGTAATATTGTTATGGTTTTTATGTACTTTTTCTTCGATATTATTTTGCATCTTGACATCAATTTCAAGCTGTTCATCTATTATATCATCAATATATTTGGATAAATTTAATTCATAAGGTAGCTGTTCTCTTTGTAATGTATCATCAAGGAACAATTTATAATCAATTAAATAGTCATTCTGTAATTTTAGTTGTTCATCTGTGCTATCCTTATTTTTCAGAATATTAAACGGTGTGTTCAAATGTTCATATGCATCGGGGTTAATTAAAGATTTAAAGCTTACTGAAGCATTAATAACATCAGATATGCTTCTAGTATTGATTTGATTGGAATATTGAATAAGGTCATCTGTTTTTTCCACTTTAGATTTTTCAGAATTATTAATGTAATATGTGCTTGGGGGAATAGTCAAAAATTGAAGATCTAAAAGTGATTTTCTTATATCATTTTTATTTTTTTCCAAAATATCTGTCATAGCTTTATTATCAACCACACTATTAATCTTTTTCATGTAATATTCTAAAAATAACTTAACAGATTTTATCGAAATTCTACGTGCTTCAAAACATGAATTCTGGTGTAGAGCAATTTGCAATAGATTATGAGGAATATAATTCATATCTCTACAGACCAAAACGACAGGTCTTCTAGCTGTATTCAAAAGTCTCTCAACAGCATACCAAAAAAACTTATCATGTTCTTTAAACACTACATCAACATCATCCAAAAGTATCAAACCATTAGAATTCTTACCTTTCACGTAATGTGTAGTAGAGAATTCGAGCAAACTTTCTAACATATTTTTTTTACTTCGATTCATAGATGTATCCAATTCATATAACTGACCATTAATAGATTCCATGATGACCTTTATTAATGTATTTTTACCTACAGCTTCCCCATGAAGAATCATTAAAGGAACAAATTCTTCAATATTACCATTATCGTATGTATTACTGTAATCATCTGTGGGATTAAGATCATCATCATATACAATAAAATTAGTAAAATCATCATCATACTGATCTTTAGATGTGGATTTTTTCTGTATTAATTGATTTCTGGTAGTTTGTTTCTTTAATTTTTCAAAAGCATTCATTATCCAATCATTAACATCAGACTTAAGCTGAGGTTCCAATAGAATATGTTTTAATTCCTTAGGAGTAAAATAATCTGTTAGTAGTTTATGGTTAGATTGAGAAAATTGAAAATCAAACTTTGACTCTTCTAATAAATTTATTAAACTACGGTTGATATTCATAAAATTGTTCACGTTTCCCTTATTTAGATTTTTAAATTCTTCATTATTGATTTCATTATCAAACTGAGAACAAATTCTTTTGCTTAAAGGAAGTTCAATATTATCAGATCTATTTTGTGTTTGATCTTCGGGTATTGTGAGCTGTTTATCAGGCCAAGGCAATTGTACTTCCTTCAGTTTCGATATTTCATTATCACGAATCAATTTAGTAGACGAAGCTCCATTCAAGATTTCTGATTTTTGCGTTTTTCCAAATAAATCTTTTAGTTTAGTAGTTTTATAATTACTAATTGGCTGAATTATGGAGTTTTGTTTTGTTAGTTGACCAAATTTATCGTTCAATTTATCTATTTTTTCCATTACAATGTCATCATCATTTTCTTCATCAGTATGTCCATTATCAAGTGATATAACAATTTTATCTTTAGATCCCATATTTTTTGTTTTTTGTTTCTTCTTTTTGCCTTGGCTTAAAAGAGTTTTACTATTATCAATTAAAAAATTCTTTGCTGATTTCATAGGCCTGGAGTTATCCATCTCATATTGGATTGAAGTACGTTTTTTAATTTTAATGGGAGATGGTTTAAGATTTGACTTCTGAACTAAATCCTCATCATTTATATCAAACTCTTTTTTGGAACCGATTTCAGATTTCAGGTTGTCATTAGCTTTAACTTTACCTTTTCCAATTAAAATATTTTTCAGATTTGTTCGCTGCATATAATGTTCTTAGTTATTTAATTTACTATCTTCATTCATATAACAATAGTAGGAATAATATTAATAGTGTAGAAGTACTAGTTTATTTTTCCTGTTTTATGTTTTTAGATAGAACATAATCCCTTATATAAAAACAATTCTTAATCATTTATAGTAGTTACCTTCATCATCAATTATTATTATTTGGGGACCGGTAATATGAAATGTAAAAATCTGTTAATTTTAACGCGTCTCATACAAAACGGAAACGCTAAAAATGATTTTGAAGAATGATGAATTATATAATCATACTCAAATTTTATAGACATTTACTATTCCACAATGAATGATTGAGTGTCAGAGAGTAATTATATTTATTATTAACTATTTTATGATATTTAGAGTTACTTTGTTGGGATATTTATTATTTTTTTGAAAATTCATAGATTCCAACACCTGTTTGAAAACTAGAGGGATGATCTGTATCAACATGATCTAAGTCTAAATGTAACCACGTATGATACAGCTGAGTGATGTTATATGTATTATTTAATTGATCAATTTTATATTTAACCGAATTAGGGATTATTACTTGTACAGCCAAATCCTGTCTATTAGAATTTGACATAAAATTACGAAGTGTGTCATTAAATAGATCTAATGAACAGCCTTTCAAATCAACAACATGATGATCGATAATATTAAAATTAATATCTTCAATTGTTTCAATATCATCATCTATGGTTGTTGTTGAAAATACAATATTTGGATCTTCATATAACCATGTTGGTGGAGAATATGTTTTCCACCAAATGTTGACGCTTACGTTATTATGATATTGGTTATTTAATTCTCTTATTGATAAAATAACACCTGATTGATGCATAACTCCCATAATAATTGCTAAAATCATATTATACAGACACCATAATCTTATTAGCTTGCTCTTCTTGCCAATATTTTTATTTGATGATTCGGTTACTAGATAAATGGATATAATCGGAAATAATGGAATTAGAAATCTTAATTCTTGATGTTCAAATATAGACAAACACAATAATGATCCTAATGTCGTTAATGACCATAGATTGACCCTTATTTTTTTTAGTGTGAGCAATGAATAAATCATTGGACCAAGAATTTGAGGTAAATTCACAAACAAATGTGTATATCTAGGATGTAAACCATGTTGAGCCAAATTGCTTTTATCTAAATTATATAGTAAGTTATTCAATGGAGTAATAACAATCTCTTTGGTTTCATAAAATTTTGCATCAATAAACATAAAGACAATCGATGATAAAACGAAAAAAATAACAGTATTTATCAATTGGGATATGTTGCTTAAGCTTTTAATATAATAACAGAAAAACATGTGACTTAGAGGAAATAAAACAAATGCAGGATATGTCATTCTATTAAAAATCCCAAATGCAATTAATAACCCATTTAATGATGATAATATAATTTTTTTCCTGTTTGAAATTTTTGATTTGCTTGAATCAATCAATTGTTGTAATACTGATAAATTAATTATTAAAACAATTGTTTCAATCGAATTGGAGAAAGTATGTGATTGTATCGATGAAGTGACGAATGACGTTAAAATTAAAAACCATAATTTAGAACTATCATATTCGTTCAATTGTAATGTATATAATGCAAATTTTAATGATAATAAATAGACTAGTAGATTATATAATCTAACCATTGTAAAGATTTTATAAGTATCATCTACTTTAATTGATTTTATGATATAATATATTGGATAGTAAAAAAAATATAGTGGAACATAGCTTCTTGCTTTATTTTCAATTTCAAATTCCCATGGTAGAATTTTTATTACATTTGTATCAATATACTTTTCTTTATTAAAAATGTAGGATAATATTTGTAAAGATTGAAATTGTTCATCTGGATGTATATATGATGGTTGTATAGATACAACAATCATTAAAAAAATTAGGGAATAAATAAGCCAATTCATTTCTTAACTTTATATAGGATCCATTTAATGTTATTTATGTTGGTTTAAACACTACTTAATTATATTGAATAATTATAATACTATAAATTGAATTCAAGCTTTAGATCAATCTGATAATTTAATCAATGTGATATTTAAGGAACCCAGATCATGCTAGATCTTGTCATGTAACGTTAACTTAATTAAAAAGCGATGAGCTTTTCAATTGCATAACTAAAATAAATAACATAAGAAGTACCGGGTAACGAAAACCAATGATATATATCATTAAGTATAGATTTAGATATAGTATCAATTCATATGTATAAAACAAAAAGTAAAATTCTTAATAAAATTTCATTATTTATTATTACTATATTAATTATTTTTATTTCTTTATATTTATTTAGTATTATTTAATTTTGATCTTGATTTTCTAAATAATTCTTCTTGTTGTCGTAGTAATTCTTCCTCAGATAAACCTGATTTTTTAAATTTAGAATCTTTTCTTTCTTTCACTTTCATTGAATCTTTAAATTCAATCAATATTTTATTTAATGAAGGTACAAATTCGTCGTATTCCAAAGCCTCTAAAGCTTTCAATACATGTTCAGGAGCAATTGTTTTTTTAGAATCAGTTTCAGCCATTTCAGAAGAAATAGAAGATAAAATCATTAAAAATTCAATACCAGATTTAATTATCATATCTCTTGCTTCCTTACTAAAAGTAAAATTTGGATCCAATATCTCGGATATAATTTTTTGAACAGTTGCCTTTGGCAATGTAACATCTTCACCTTCCCCAATCATTTTTATTTACAATCTCTCTCACTATTATTTAATACAAAATTATACAAAAAAAAAGATAAATATAAAGAAAACAATAAATAAGATATTTTATATATTATACATATAAATTAATAACATGTTAAAAAATATAAACAAAGACACCAAACAAAACCCTTTATAAAAAACATACAAATTGGGTTCTTCCTTAAATACCTTTTTTTTCAAAATTTGAAATTTTAATTTTTTTTTTTATTTTGTTTATCGAAAATATTAAAAAGGTAAGAAATAATGGAGAAGAATAAGAATAAGAATATGAATATGAAAAATTTTTTTCCGTTTTTAACAGTTCAAATAAATTGAAAAAGTTTTTATATTGAATGATGAGTTAAATTATATGTATGTTGTATAATTGAAAAACTTTTATAGTAGATAAAATATATATATGTAAATGTTCAATATGGTTATAATTATTAGGTGATTAATGTAATTTTTACTTTACATAAATTATAGTACTCTTTTTATATTACTCTAATAATTGAATAACCATATAAAATATAATATAATGCCATGTCTATATAATGTATGTATTTGTATGTTGATTAAATTACCCGGGTTTTAAATATATTTTGAATTCGTTTTTTTATTAAAGGCAGGGTATCGTGTTTTTTGTTTTTGTGGCAATTTCCTGTTTTTTTTTATATTTTTTCTTTTTTTGATAGTTAATTTTATATACAAAAGGGATGATCTTAAAAAATTTTATAATAGAGCGAATTAATATAAAAATTTAACCGCCGAGAATAATTTTGAGAAACTAATAATAACTTTTTATTTATAAAAAATATATTATTATAAACATAAAATGTTAACAAACTATTAATTAAAGATAAACTTATATAAGTGTATGTTATTATTGTTTTCAGTTGTTTTATGACCTTTTTTTTTGTTTTTATTTGAGCAACTATACGTTAATTTACTAATTTAATTTCATTCTAGGTTTACCATAAACAAAAAAATATAGAATCTAATTATAATTACAATATGTCAAATTTAAATGATGCAGAAAATATTGTATCATCAAATAAAAGAATAAAATTAAATAATGAAATTACAAATGTATTGAATTATAATGATTATTTAAATTCACAATATTTTATTGATTTAAAGAAATTTTTTAAAAGTTTAAATACTTTATATACTTTTTTAATTGGTAGAAAACAAGTTATTACAACATATGAAAAATTAAAATTACCAATTGAAAAACAATTGAAAAAAAATATAAATGAGTTAGATTTTTGTAAAATTAAAATTATATTACCAAATGATACAATTTTTAAATATATTGATGAAAATCAAATTTTTACAGAATTAAAAGAATTCGATTTCAATAATGGAGGTTATCAACAAAAAGATAATGAAGATGTATTTAAATTAAAAGATTTAAATTATGAAAATGAAATTTATAAATCAACTCAATTATTATTATTCGAATTTATTGATGGTAATATGAAAAAAAATTGGACAACAATTTCACAAAATTTAAATGATACAAATAATAAATATAGTCATTTTAATAATTATGCTAAAAAAGTTTTTAATTATTCAACTGATTCATTGAAAAAAATGATTAATAAAAGAGAATCACATTTTGAAAAAAAATTAATTGATTTTATAAATGATTGTTTAAATAAAAATTTAAATCCAGAAGTTGAATTAGATTATTTATCAAATTATATTTTACCAAAGAAGAAAAATTATGAAGATCCAATTGTTGCAATGGAAAAGGCTAAAAAATTGAGAGATCAAAGAAACTTAAATAAATCAAATAATGAAAATGTTGATGATGTTGATAGTAATGATGAAAATAGTTTTTCGATTCCTGAAATGATTGAATCATTGAAAAAAACAGACTTTTATAATTCACAAATTCAAAAAGAAGTTATAATTGAAGAAAAAAATTCGAAATTTATGAATTTAAATTTTAATATTTCTGAAGAAGTATTGAATTCATTAGAACATAAGACTTTTTATACTCATCAAGCTGAAGCTATTAATGAAATCAATGATGGAAAAAATGTAATTATTGCTACCTCCACATCATCAGGTAAGTCATTGATTTATCAACTTTCAACAATAGATTTTTTAATTAAAAAACCAAATTCTACATTTTTATATATTTTTCCAACAAAGGCTTTAGCACAAGATCAAAAGAGAGCATTCAAAACTTTAGTAAATTCAATTAATGAAACTAATAATAACAATATTCCTCAATTAAATAATATAATAATAGATGCATATGATGGTGATACTGATAGAACAAAGAGAAAATTTCTTAGAGATAATGCAAGAATTATTTTTACAAATCCTGATATGATTCACACAAGTATTTTACCAAATCATCCAAATTGGAGATCTTTTTTATACAATTTGACTTTTATTGTAGTTGATGAATTGCATATTTATAAAAGTCTTTTTGGTTCCCATGTTGCGTTAGTGATGAGAAGATTAAAACGGTTATGTGAACAATATTATGAAAATAATTCTCTACAATTTATATCTTGTTCTGCTACATTAAAAAATCCGGTGAAACATATGCAAGATATTTTTTCAATAAAGGATGTGACTTTAATTAATAATGACGGTTCTTCAACTGGGTCAAAACATTTAGTTATATGGAATCCTACGTTGTTATCTCAACATGAAAGAAAAAGGGAAAGTTTTATAAAAGATAGTGCAAGAATATTAGTTCAATTAATATTAAAAGGTATCCGTACAATTGCATTTTGTTTTGTTAGAAGAGTTTGTGAATTATTAATGAAAGAAGTTAGACTAATACTTGAAGAAACAAATCATCACGATATGATTACTGACGTAATGTCATATAGAGGTGGTTATTCTGCATCAGATAGACGTAAAATTGAAAGAGAAATGTTTCATGGTAATTTAAAAGCAGTAATTTCAACAAATGCTTTAGAATTAGGTATAGATATTGGTAATCTTGATGCAGTATTGATGTGTGGATTTCCATTATCTGTAGCTAATTTTCATCAACAGAGTGGTAGAGCTGGTAGAAGAAATAAAGATTCTCTAACTTTAGTTATTGCTGCTGACTCTCCTGTTGATCAACATTACGTTAGTCATCCAGAAGCATTAATTAATAGCGATGATTTAGACTCTTATCAAGATCTAATATTGGATTTTTCTAATACTTTAATCTTAGAAAGTCATATACAATGTGCTGCATTTGAATTACCAATTAACATTGAAAGAGATAAAGTTTATTTCGCGGAGAAGGATTTAACAAAAATATGTCATGAAAGATTACAAAAGGACTCTCAAGGATACCATACACATCCAAGATTTTTGCCATGGCCGTCAAAGAATGTTTCATTAAGAGGGGTAGAAGAAGATTATTATGCAGTGATCGATAAAACCAATGGAAAAGATATTGTCATTGAAGAAATAGAAGCTTCTAGGACAAGTTTTACACTATATGATGGTGCTATTTTTATTCATCAAGGTTATCCATACCTGGTGAAAGAATTTAACCCTGAAGAGAAATACGCTTCTGTAATTAGAGTTGATGTAGATTGGTTAACGAGTCAAAGGGATTATACTGATGTCGATCCTCAAGAAATTGAATTGGTCAGGTCATTGGAAAATAGTGATGTTCCTGTATATTTCGGCAAATTTTTGATTACAATTGTTGTTTTTGGGTACTTTAAAGTTGATAAATACAATCGTATAATGGATTCAGTAGAAACCTATAATCCACCAATTCATATTAAATCAAAAGGATTTTGGATAGATTTGCCATCAAGAGCATTGGGACTTTGTGAGGCTAAAAATTTAAGTATTGCAGGTGCAATTCATGCAGCCGAACACGCTATAATGGGGTTATTACCTAGATTTATTGTAGCAGGTGTGGATGAAATATCTACTGAGTGTAAAGCTCCAGAGAAAGAATTTGCGGAACGTCAAACTCAAAGAAAAAGACCTGCTCGATTAGTATTTTACGATTCTAGAGGTGGTGTATATGGTTCAGGATTATCAATTAAAGCTTTTGAACATATTGATGATATCTTGGAAACAAGTTTACAAATGGTTAAAGAATGCCCATGTGCGACTGGATGTCCTGACTGTGTAGCTGCTGCATTTTGCAAAGAAAATTCAATTGTCATTTCAAAGGCGGGGTGTTTAATTTTACTGCATTGTATTCTTGGTCACAATACAGAAGATTTCATTGACACCATAATTGACGGCCCTGATGCTAATATGCCAGAAATAAAGGTCGAAACAGTTGTGCCAATTGGAGATCATGTTAATTTTTCTGAGGATTTCAAGATCATTGACGTTAGAAAAAACAAAGCTATTAAAATTGAAGAAATAACCATAAAAGATGAAGATGTTATATGAACGTCAATGGTTGTTTTTAAATTTCTTTTTTATAATTTTTTTTTTATTTTACATAAATATTTATCAATGCATTTTATAAAGAATACAAAATCAGAAAAAGACTTTGAATTATTTAGATAAAAATCGTCTCATTATGAATTAAAGTTCTAGATAGAACTAAAACATTTTAAGTAGTGTAATTTACACTAGCTATTATTTTTTTAATACTTGCCCGAATTCATCATGACATTAAAGTATCAACTGCCCATTTAACACTTAGTGTTCTTAAATCTGTATATGTTTGGCCTACACCAACAAATAAAATAGGAATACCAGTGGCATATACCATGTTGACCATAGAACCTAACATGGTACCAACGGTATCACATTTAGATACCAAGAAAAAGTCCAAATTTCTTACTTTACCAAAAGCATCATTGAAGTTTTTAGCTTGTTGAACTGAATCTGTACCAACTAATGCTTCACCAACCATAATAATTTTATCTGGCTTAGCTTGTTCGGCAAATGATTTTAATGGAGACATTAATGTTGGATCATTGTGTCTTCTACCAGCAGTATCCATTAAAACAATATCGAAAGAATTATCTTTTGCGTACTTAATAGCTTGTTTTGCAATCTTAGTAACTAAATCAGAGCCACCGTAACCTGCTTCAAATAATTCTACATTATCATTTCCTGTTTTACCTCTATTGTTCTTGGATCCGCGGACATGTGATTCATCACTTAATTGAGCTAAATTTTCTACATGGACTCTTAATTGTTCAACAGCACCAGATCTGAAAGTATCACATGCTACAATTAATACCTTTAAATTATTTTGTAGTAACCAAAAAGCTAATTTAGATAAGTTAGTAGATTTACCAACACCGTTAACACCAACGACAGAAAAAATATATGGTTGCTTCTTACCTTCAGAATCTGGGGTTGAAACTTTTTTTTGTATATCATGAAGTAAGTCTACTGATACACCTGGTGTTAAAATTTGGGTTAAAGCTTTAGTTAAAGAATCTTTAGCTGCGGATTGAACGCTAGTCCAATTAGCAGTTTTTGAACCAAGCAAATCTCTTGAAACTTGTTGAGTTAAGAAGTCTGCTGCTTCTGGAGCAACATTCTTAGATATTAATTGTTGTCTTAGTTCATCTAGAACAATTTTCAAATCATCTTTAGTGATAGTTTTGTTACCTATGACATTCTTTTGAAGGTAACCAAATGCAGAATTTAGGAAACCAGTTTGTTTTCCACTTGTATTTTTTTGGTTTGAAGTTTCTTTTTGAGTTGCTAATAATTCATCAATTTCTTTGACAAGGAAATCACCTTTATCTGTTCTTTTACCTAGGTCATCTTTATTTTGGTTAATATTTTCGATTTGGTCATCTGCTATATTTGAATTACCTTGTTTTGAAAAATCTAAAGCGGAAGAATCAATGTCAGATGTATCTTCCATGGATCCACCTCTGCCCCATTTTCTACCACCAGCATTACCATTCTTATTTTTCTTGCTTTCGTTAGTCTTTTTAACATTGTTGATTTTTTTTACGATATTTTCATTTTGAGAAACTGAAGATTCAACATTAGCATTATCCTTTACTATAATTGAATCTTGATATTTAGCTATGACATATTCATTGAATTTTTTTAGATCAGATTCAGTATCGTATAATATATCAATGAAGTTATGTTCATTTTTAGTATCATTACCATTCTTCAAATTTTGTTGAATGGAATCATTTAGACCCAATGAATCCCATAATGATAACGCCAAATTTAATGTTTCTTCAGCTTCATTTTTCAATTCTAAAGTTTGTTCTGGGAATGTGACGACATAGTATAATTCTGGTTGCTTTGAAATATAGAACATAGAATAAAAATTATTATTAGTATTATTATTTGAATCATTTGCTGCAATATTAATTAATGAGAATTTACTGTTGATTTCATTTTTTTTAGATATTGGAGAATTAATTAAATGTGTAATAAAAGCATTAATTTGGTTTTCAGCAAATTTTCTTCCAGCTGGATTGTATTGATATAATACTTCACCTTGTGGAGTAAAAATAGCTAATTGATCGAGCATTAAAAGTTAATAAAAGTGGTCAAACCAATGTCTCTTGGGTGATTTCGTAAATTTAGGATATATTAAGCAGAAACCGAAGTTTATAAATTAATTGTGTTATAGATATATTTATCATTTTCGAATTTACTCTTATTTCACGTTAGAAGGTCATTCTTGAAATTTCAACCTTGTTAGAACCGTTATTTAAAATTTCAACACAGCAAGCGGTGCGCTTACCCGGTCATCAACACAGATAAGCTTAATTAGACCTCAAGCAACATTGCTACGATATTACGTGAATGATAAACTATTAAACGGCACTTAAATCTAAATTTAAGTTGATTAAGATCTAAAATATCACGGTATTGTTTGATTTGATATCATTATATTCTATTTTGAACACTTTTCGTTTATATGAAGTGAAAAGCATCAGCCAAGAAATATGTAATGGATTTTGCAATGAGTCCAAATGATAGTCAAGGCTATACGAACTTATATAAGTTTAAAAAAATATTTCAATTATTAATAATGCGTACTTATTGTATGTTGTTAATGCTAAATATCTAAAATAATATAAATTATATATAAAGTTATAGAATATGATTTGCTTCATCCAGATCAATTATAAATAATCTAATGTAACACCAGGATCATAATCATCACTATCACTATCATTATCAGATTCATTAGTAATCGTTTCTTGTTTTTGTACAACTTCAACTAAATTTATAATGCTAGAATTATTTTCGCTATTTTCATGTGATGTTTGTTTAATTTCTTTTGACGGTTCTTCCTCTGGTCCTTCGTTATCACTATCAAATTGTTGTTCAGTTTCTTTAGGTAAATTTATATTTTCTTCAACAACTTTGTAACCCAATTTATTTACCGTTTCTACTGAATCTGCTATATAAATCGTTGGAAATTCTATCACAGTTTTGTCTTTAAATATTTCACCTATACATTTACCTGAACTTGGAATTTGAATTAATGATTTTGTGTTATATTGTTTGTTGTAATTTGGTGGAAACCATTTAATGAAAAACAATAAACCTGAATTTATAATCATTTCCGTTCTAGATTCTTTCGAGACTTCCTCTTTTGAATTTTCTTCATCATTACTTTTTGTTTTTAAATGATAAGATTCTATGCATTTAGAAAAGACAACTTTACCAATAGATTCTGAAATAGAATCTGTTTCTTTTAAACGATGACTTATGTGGCTATTAGACTCAATCATATCGCTAGAGGCTTTATGATCCAAAACTATCCATTCAATAGTCCATACAAAGCAATCTAAAGGTTTATCCCATTTACTTTTATTTTGGACTGATCTATGCATACCTCTTGGTAACATCAAACAATTCACACCTCTTCTACTTATGGTTTTACATGTCATTCCATCATCATCTATAACATCATGATCCTTTCGATTATTGTCTTTATAATTTACGTTAAATCTTTTATTATTGTTACTAGAAGTATATAGAATTTTTTTAACTTTTGATAATGAATCTTTTTTATTAACTTCATATTTTCGTTTAAAATTTGTTAAAAAATTATAATCTCTTTGTACTAAATGGTTTAAACCATTTTCAATATCATCATTTCGTTTGAATGTTTCGTTTGAAATATATTCTACGGAACTATACCTTTCACCGTCACAATTTGAATCTAATTTATGTTTCTTGGAACAATTTAAAGAACAAGTTTTCTTCAAACATTTTGGACATTTATATTTGAAATCGTTTTCCTTACAAACTTCACACTTTTCGCTCATATATGTATACGTGTATTAATCAAATTTATATTAATATATACCAAAAATTGTAACCAACCTTAATTATATTGAAGTTGTTGGTAAATCAGAAGATAGTTTTTTGATTTAACTGTGATCACAATGCCAGCAAAGGTAACGTTAATTTGATAAGTGCTTTAAAATATTAATTGAATAATTCAATTATGTTGTTCTAAGATTATGCTAATATTTACTCTTTGATTCAATCCGACTATGTTAGATTGGTATATACTTCATATTAAACATCAATCTCATCTCATCTCATCACTTTTTTTTGAAGAAATTTCATAAAATATTCATAAAATATTATGTATTTAAATGGTTTCTACAAGATTATTGTAATATTAATATTTGAATCATCAATTCTTCTACGCGCTTCTCTCCACGAAATTCAATAAACTGCCATCATCTTCAAATTATTTTTTTGCAAAATCACTTTTTTCACTTTTCTTTTTGTGAATGGAATGTATTGTATTGAAATTTTCCAAAAAACCAAAAAATTTGAAATTTCGAAAAAATGGTTGTAATAATTGTAATGAAACTAATATAATAATACTTAAAACTGATGATGATACTTAATTATAATATCTTATTATTTGTGATATTGTATAATTATTTGATATTTTTTTGTTGACTTTTGTTGGTATTTTTTTAAAAGGCTCTTGATTGTTAATTAATACTGATATAAGTATAACACGAATATATAATTGGAAAACTATTTTGTTGCCTTTTTTTTCAAATATACATTCTATCAATCACTAAATATAAATTATAAACCATTTGAACAATGTCATCTCAACAAAACGGTATTGTAACTCTATTGAAAGCTGAAAAGGAAGCTCAAGAAATTGTTACTGAAGCTAGAAAATACAGACAAGATAAATTGAAGCAAGCTAAAATCGATGCTGCTACCGAAATAAATAATTATAAAGTTGTCAAGGACAATGAATTAAAAGAATTTGAAAATAATAACGGTAGCAATGTTGCTGAATTAGAAGCTGCAAGTGCAGACGAAATCAAAAAAGAATTAGAAGAAGTAAAGAAATTAGCTAAATCAAAGGAAAGCACTGTAGTAGATTTATTAGTTAAATCAATCATTGAGCCAGTTTCTGAAATGCACATTAATGCTGCCTAAATTGATAATTATGAATTATAAATACAAATATATATGAATGTATTTAGAAAGCTGGTACTTCATGAATCGATAAAATAAAACAACACATACAAATATTAAATAATTATATAATTAAATAATCTTAAAAATAAACACAAATAAATGATAATATAAAAAAAAAATTAAAGAATAAGAATAGCAATATAATTTATTTAATATTTTAATTTATATATGATAACTTTTTGAATTAAAATATTGTTTTTGATTACCTAAAATATGAAAGATTTGGAATAGTTAATAAAAAAAGGGTTCGTAGTTTATTAAATACCTCATTAAACTATAGGGAGAGGTATAAATAGATATATAAAACCAAATTGGGTTTTGTTAAATCTAACAATCTGTTAACAATTAATCATTGATTATATTATGAAGCACTACCAATGTCAATAATCTATTTAGATTCAAGTGCTTTGCAATACCTGAGCTACTTTGTTCAAGAATATGTTAATTACAATTTTTTGGAATTCTCAGAGACTATTAAAGATGATTATTTAAGTCCCATTGTTATAAAAGTAATTAGCATATTATTTTATTCTATTTCCATACATTGTATATATAATCTATTACAGTCATCGATTCATTATAAAACGAATTATAGTAGCATAAAACTAAAGCAGATTTCTCTAGAACCTCCAATGGGATCGACGAATAATTGGAAAGGGAAAAGGTTATTGTCTTCAGATAATACGTATATATTAGATGAACGATGTAATTGAAGCAGTTTGCCTATCTAGAGGACAACATTTAAGAATTTACCCTTCGATGAAATTAACTGCTTTTGAGATCATCTCAGAGAGATAACAGATAGCACAATCAGAATGTAGGAAAAGCACTATTAATCAAAGATTAAAAGTAAATATCTCACTTAAAAGTTTCATACTAAATAATTAAGATTCAATTAGTAGGGTTATAGGATGAAAAACAGGTATGATTTTCTATGACGCTTATAACAACGACATTATTGCAATTTTAGATAAAATCCAGTGGATGGTAAGTGATGGTATTCAATACTTAGAAGACAAGTTATTTCTTCGAAAAACTAGAAAGTCAATGAATTATTAACATCAGAGCTGGTATATGAGCCAGTTGGTGTTGTTATGGTATTTACTAATTCTCATAATTATTTTCACGAAATGACGAGCAATATTATTAACACATTATTAACAGGTAATACACTAATAATAAAATGTTCTGATAACATAATTTGGTCTTCTACTTATTTGTTAAAATGATCAGAACTTGTATTTCTGCTTGTAATGAAAACTCTGACCTTATTCAATTATTTTATAGTTTACATTTTAGTACCAATTTCAGTACTGGACTATTGTCAGCAGAAAATTAAATTAATAATCATATTGTTGAAAGAGCCAAATGTCCAAAAACATTACAAAATTATAAAGGCCTTCTGCAAAATACTAACCAGGAAAAGATTTTGTTCTCCAGTTTGACAGTGTATAAAAATACCTTAATTATATCGGTTATATCATCAGACATTAAGTCATTGACCAGAGGTATCTTATTTTCAAATCTTCAAAACAGTGGGGAATCAAGATTCAAGATTCATATTATAATTGTAAATACTATTGTTTTAACTGAATTTGAAGAATCTCTACGAGAAACATATCGTACAACTCAATATAATATTGGATCTGATATTGATAGTTTAGAAGAGGTGGCTAATGATGCCGTACCTACTCAAGCAAAATTAAATTATCATATCAGTTTAATAGAGAAAGCAGTCGAAGAAGGTGCTCGGTTATTATGTGGTGGAACTCACTATAAGCACCAAAATTTTTCTTATTGTTACTATCTTGAACCTAATCCACTAGCTGATGTCACTTCAGCTATGGAAATATTTAGTAAGTGTATACTTGCCCCAATCTTTCAACTTGTCAAATCTAACGATGATATTGATGCAATTGAAATAGCAAATAAGGATTCTAATAGATCAGATGTTTCTATTTTCAAAAATATTGATGACTTCAATGATATATTTGTTCAAAAATTAAAGTATAACAAAACAACTTTCAATAACTTATCTACTATCTGCATTAATTTTACAAACCCTTTGAGCACTATAACTTCAAAATACAATATATGTGAATACCAAAAAAGTTTGAAAGAATTAATGGTCATAAAATCAATGCAAGTTGCTGAAAATTTAAGCTAAATTGATAAGATATTTAGTTATAACAGTGATATGTTAACGAATAGTTATGGTACAGTATATTTAATTAAGTATGTTATTTTAATAAAGCATTCAACGACAGCATTGAATCGTCTGAAATTGGCATATGTTATACTAAACAATACATTCAAAAAAAATATCAACATATTAAACAAAATTAATTACAAATTAAGTTAAATAATACAAATGTTACAATATGTAATTTTATATAAATATTCTTATATTAACAGCAATTAATTCTACAAAATTATTGAAATTAAATTAAATATAGATGAAAAAAATATTACTATGAATGTATGTATTAATGAATGAGTGAATGAATTTATATATCATAAGATATAATGCAGTTGGTTCTATAATTAAATATTATTGTACATGGTATTATATGATCATCAAAGAAAAAAATATTAATCATCAGTTTTAATAAATGGGTTCAAAGCGCTGACC
Organism: Tetrapisispora taiwanensis (nom. inval.); assembly: GCA_030573835.1. Taxonomy (NCBI): domain Eukaryota; kingdom Fungi; phylum Ascomycota; class Saccharomycetes; order Saccharomycetales; family Saccharomycetaceae; genus Tetrapisispora; species Tetrapisispora taiwanensis (nom. inval.). The sequence goes on along the minus strand of JAJMDZ010000062.1, from coordinate 36,890 downwards.
GTTAAACAAGGTAATGCCATACCAATTTCAGATCTCAATAAAACTGGTATCTGTTGAAGTTCAGTAATTTCTTGAACGTAATGTTCGTTATCTCTACGTGTATTTGTTACTTCAATAAAACTTTGTAAAGCACCATTCTTAGAATCGTATTCTGGAAATCCGATTGTTGGTAACTTTAAGTTCATTCTTTCAAGATCTGCTTGAAATTTTTTACTCACAAGAGGTTCATCTTTATTAAACTTATCAAAAACATTGCTAGCAATTTCTTCTGTTTTGCATCTGAATTTATTTTTAATGGAATTTCTGTATGAATTGGCCTGTCTTTCATCGGCTGGTATAAAGGTAGCACTATCGATTCTAGGCTGCCAGTAAAGTTCTAAGATTCTGTTTAAGGGATCAAATTCTGCTTTAATCAATGGCAATTGGTCACCATGAACTCTCTTTTCAATACCTAACTCAGGTATATAAATGTCGAATGAGGATTCATATACTTGAAGAACTGTTGCCATAGTCAATAGCTGTCCAGTTGGGCTACTCATATCATTGATTGTACTTGATAATAATAAATGAATACCTTGCACTTGTGCATCATATGTACAGTCTTTCTTAAAGTTGCAGTATTCAGATGTAATTTTCAAAGATTCGATATCTTCCTCATATTCCTGTCCTTTAAGAACAGTCTTCAATTGTCTATGAACAATATGATCAGGGTATCTTCTCAAAGGAGCGGTGAAATGAGTGTAAATTGGTATATTTGTGATAAAATTACCATGTTGTTCTTTATCAACTTTTCCAGACACAAAGTATTTGCCTCTAGACATTAACTTAAACAATAAAATTTGTACACCTTGTCTCGTATTATCATCTTCTATGGATAGTAAAGATTTTAGCAACCCTTCAGACGATCTAATATCAATGTCATATCCCAAATTCTGGACTTTCTTCCTAAATAATTCCATTTTAGTATCGTTTGGCATAGCTTGTCTACGTAAAAATGCTTTACTACCTAGTTTAAAATATATCTCTTTAGCGACAACGGTATTTACACGACGAGAAATTTCATCTAGTATATTAGATGCAGCACATTTTTCCAAAATATTTAAATCAACTAAGACTTTTTCATCATCCAAACTATCTAACAACGGGAAGGAGTTATTGATGTTTGCATTATCGTAGTTAATTCTTTCTTGCAGAAATTTAGTGGCAATACTTTGAACCTTAGAAATCGTAGTTGAAGATTCTTGTTCAATAATATCGTTCAAAGAATTTAAAGATAAAACCATTGTTGGTTTGACAACAGTTTCTCCAATCCAGACTGATTCAGTTTCCAACGTATTTGCATTCATTGTGAAAATGACAGATATAGATAACGTCTCTTTATTTTCTTCAAATGTTAAAAATTCATTCAATGCTTTTGGTAATAGATTAACTGATTTTTGTGGTAAGAAAACAGCAGTTGATCTTTTTCTTGCTCTACGGTCCAATGATGAACCAGCTTCTATACTTTCAGTTACATCTACAATATTACAAGCAAATTGAATTTTACCATTGCCAGTTTCTTTAATATGGAAACTGAAATCAGTAATGCCTTCCAATGTTGATACGGCAATCACATTTTCATTAGTTAAGTTAGTTCTTTTCTGAATAGTTTCGTCTGCAATTTCTAATGGTTGGAAAATAGCTCTTTCTTTAGTTTTATCATTTGCTTCTAAATATTCATTAGATAAGAAATTTTTGTCCTTTAGAATTGATTCTATCTCGATATTTGGATCATCAAGACGACCTAACTCTGTAATTATAACACCGAATGGGTGTAAGGAAGTTATTGGCCAACGTTTTAAAGATGCAACAAATAACGTATCCGTATATTTTTCGGCGTTTTCAACAAATTCTTTTGGTGCAAGCTCAGTTGGGATAGCAATCAATGGTACCTTTTTATCAGTAGGTTTGAACCAAACAATTTTTGGAACATGAGGTGGCTTGTTATCTTGTTGTGCTTGTTGAGATGGCCTTAATAAAGCTAAAGTACCACTAAATAATTGCCCTGGAATTCTATCTAAAACAGCAACGACATGACCAGCATACAATGGACGGAAATCGTCATTAATTTCTTCTTCTTCGACTAATAACAATGATTGACCTTCGACTTCAACATCGTCATTTTTCTTTTGCGTTGGACGTTGTTTTAAAGAACCTTTTCTTTTAATTGAGGATCTGGAAGGTGAAATAGCTTCAGAATCAGATGATTGAGACATTTTGTCAAAATCAGGACGGCTTAAGTTTGGAGTATTTGGTGATAAAATTGGATAATCATCATTTTGTAGATGTGGTTTATTTAAAATATTAACAGATGCATCGTTGTGGTAGTCATCATTTTGATCTAATGAGATAATATCTTGTTGAATAGTTGCATCCTTTCTTCTTTTCTTTTCTTGTTTTTCCCTTTTAGATTCCCAGACATCATCAACTGCTAGTAATTCAACAGCTACTAAATCACCTTCAAGAGCTCTGTTACGATCTTTTGAACCACAAATATAAATATCAGCATCTAACACACCATCAGTGGTTACCCAAGCATCAGATCTATTTTTTTTGTTAACTCTTAAAACACCAGTAACTAATCTACCTTCCTTTATTAAATCTGGAATATTTGATTGTGGCAAATATGGTGCATATAATGCCTTCCTTTGACTACCACTATTGTTATTATTATTATTATTATTATTTGAATGTGAGTTATTACTATGAACTGAACTTGTAGAAGGGTGATTTTTGTTATGACCCGGTTGGAATAAAGCTGGTGGTTCTAGGGCAGTAAAAGAATTATAATTATTATCTTTAGAATTTGTACTACCGTTTCGGAATGGTGAATACGGAGAAGAATTGGATTGGTTATTATGATTGTTATTATGATTATTGAAATTATTTCTTGACCTTGAACGACGATGAGAATGTGTTGGAGTTTTAATAAAATCATCTTCATCCTTTTCTGGTGATTCTAATTTTGTATTTGTTTTAATATTTGGTGGAAACTTAAAATTATTTTGGTTTCTGTTATTTTTCTTTGGCGATTGAGGAAATTTAAAAATTGGAGGTGGATTTAATGTTAAATTTGGATTTGAATTTGTAGCTGTATTCGAATTTGAATTTTCATCAACACCATGTCTTTTTGCTTGTTCTTCTGCGGCATATTTTTTAGCTTCATCAATAACTAAAGATTGTCTTCTATTGTGACCATAATTACTTGATTGTGAACCAGTCCTCTTATGTGAAAAATTCAAATGATTTTTACCATCAATATCTTGTACATTAATCTTTGGAGGTGAGAAATTATTATTATTAAATTCAGAATTATTTCTTGAATGATAAATATTTGAATTATTATATTTGTTTTTATGAATTGGTGAATTGGTATGATTTTGTCTTAATTTTTGAACATCTTCTAATGATAATTGTTCAATCATTAAATCAGTTAATTCACTTTGAGTTTTTCTATGAGCAACATGAATCTGTTTTGGCCCATTTTTATTACCTGTAGCAGGCACAAAAAAATTCTTACCAGAACTATTTGACATAATTAAAATAAGATTTCAAAGAAGAATCCAAAAACACAATTTAGCGAATAAAATAGAATATAAATCAATGAAGTCAAATGTTTAATTCGTTAATCTGTTCGACTCTATTGATTTCTATAAGGAAGCTAAGCAATGATAACTAATAAAAATTCTTGAAAATAAGATATTATTAAATAATTCTATGAATTGAATTTAATCTTAAATAAAATATGAACAAAAAAAAAATGATTAACTTAATAAAGAAATAAATTGATCTTAAAAGGAGTTCTTCTGAATAATTTTATTATAATAAAAAGAAAATAAATTTTAATATTCTTTTTCTTTTGTTATACTTTGATTATATTTCTGTAGATCCTCAATAATTTATTAACACACATACATTAATTCGTTTTTGGAAAAAAAATTTTTGAAAAATTCGAAATTCGTTCGAGATCGAAAATAATGAAAAATTTCAGTTGTGGTTGAAACAGAACAAGTTACAATTTAACTAAAAAATTATAATAGTTTCTAATTTAATTAAATTGATCTTTTCAGTAATGGATATTTTATTATAATAATTTTATTGCAAAATATTTTACTTAATTTTTTGTAGGTACAAGTTATTATTTAATTTTTTAAAAATTCTTATGTTTAAGTGTATCGTCTTATTTTGTATGTATTGACAGGATATACATGTATGTACTTTGTTTTTCTTTGATATCGTAATAATATTTTAATAATATTATATAAAACTGATTGAATATATTTATATAAAAGAATATAGAAACAAAAAATTCAATGTTATTATTAACCATATAATGTCATTGGAATTCATTATTCATAATTTGATGGATATTTATGATCTGTTAATTCTAAGAAATTTTCTTTAATATTTCTTATACTAACAAATCTATTTAAGATATTACCACTACCAGATTTATCATTTGTACCACTCATACGTGCCCCTCCAAACCATTGTTGTGCAACAACTGCTCCGGTAGATTTATCATTGATATAGAAATTACCTGCGCTATATCTTAATGATTCTTCTGCTTTTTTGATGGCATCACGATCACGAGCAAATATTGATCCTGTTAATCCATATTGACTAGTTTTATCAATTACATCACAAATTTTATTAAATTCTTTATCTGGATATTCAAAATATGTTAAAATAGGTCCAAAAAATTCCTTTGATAAATATTCATGATTAGGATTAGTTGTCTTAATCAATGTAGGTTGAATAAACCACCCTTTCGATTTGTCATATTGACCACCATAAACAATTTCTAATTCAGGATCACTCTTAGCATCTTCGATTATAGCAGTAAGTTTATTAAAACTTTGTTCATGAATTACTGGTCCAATGAATCCATGTAAATCACCACCACTTATTTGCCCCGCAGACGTATTTGTTGGTGTCATTTTACTATTTTCTGAATTTAATGTGCCAACAAAATCTTTAACAAATTCTTTACTCTTTGATTCTGGTAAATATAATCTTGAAGTTGCTGAACATTTTTGTCCTTGAAATTCGTAAGCACCTCTAATTGTAGATAATACAGAATGTGGAATATTGGCACTTGGGTGAATCAAATGGAAATTTTTACCACCAGTTTCACCAACAATTCTTGGATAATCTCTATAGACACCATTGACTAAATTATTCTGTATTTTAGCATAAAGTTTTTTAAAAACATCAGTTGAACCAGTAAAATGAAGCGCATTAAATGCTGAATCATTTGTGATAACATCAGTAACTTTAGCTGGGTCACCTGGGATAAAGTTTATAACACCCTTTGGTAAACCGGCTTCTTCCAATATTGTCATTAATAAATAATTAGATAACGATGCACTTTGTGATGGTTTCCAAATAACAGTATTACCCATCAATGCTGGAGCACCAACTAAATTTGCAGAAATAGCAGTAAAATTAAATGGTGAAACAGCGTAAACAAAACCTTCTAGTGGACGGTATTCAGCTCTATTCCAAACACCAGGAGTCGATTCTATTGGCTGTTGTGTATAAAGTTCATTAGCGTATTTAACGTTAAATCTAAAAAAATCTGATAGTTCAGTAATACAATCAATTTCAGCTTGATAAACATTCTTACCTTGGCCTAACATTGTAGCAGCCAACATATCGTATCTATATTTAGTTGAAATCAAATCAGCTGCCTTTAAAAATACAGAAGCTCTATCACTAAAAGAAAACCTTTCCCATTCTTTTTTAGCAGTTTTTGCAGTAGATATAGCATCCAATACATCAGATTCTGTTGCTTGTGTAACATTTGCTAAAATATTTTCATGATTTGCTGGATTTCTTTGTTTATAAAATTCCCTTTTTTTACCCTTTGATTGATCATAATATCTTCTTTCACCATTAATCACTAAAGGAATGTCGATAGAAGAATCTTTAAATTTCATTATTGAGGCTCTCAATAAATCCCAATCTTTTAAATCATCGGTACCAAAATTTTTAATTGGTTCATTTGTAATTTGTTTTGGGATAGAATAATTTCCAAATTTTCTAACCAAGTTTTTGTTTTTAGTTAAAATATTGTATCTCAACATTTTGTTATTAATAATTGCACTAGTTTGAATTTACTATTACGTAGACAATAAAGTCATTACAAATATTTTTTTGAATAATGTTTAATGAAATATTTTTTTAGAAAATAAATACCTTTATTGCCCTTTTATATATTACAATTATGACTACCTATTAATTTTTCAATAAACTTCGGGAATCAATTGCCTAAAAACCATGGTTGACTATATGATAGAAACGCGGGGATGGGTTCCCGTATCATACAAGTCATGATTAAACCGATAAGAGCAACATTGAATTGAATAACGAATAAAATAAAATGATAATTGTTGATTTTTATTTCAATTATATATAAAGATATATATTTTATGTATCTATGAATTATTGTGCTTATGATGATTTGAATATGGTTTACTTCTTCGTGAAAAAAAAATGATGATGATTGTTCAATCATTGTTAATTCTTGTTAAAGCCATTTCATTCGAATATGATTTAATTGTTTCATTTTCGAATTCATTGTTTAAATTATTTGAATTTGAATTTGAATTTGAAACTTTATGCAATTGTTTAGTTGGGCCATAATAAGATTTTGCTCTTGCAAAACCAAATAAAAAATTTGTACTAAAAACCCATGTAAATAATGATATGAGTAATAAAATGATTGGTTTCCACCCAATTGGGTCAATAAATGAATTAATTGCATCACCAAAAAATGACATTATCAATGTTGTCCTTGAATTAAATAGTAATTCATTATCTCTATTCATACATTGATACCAATCTGAACATTTATTTAATAATGCAGGTAAGATTTTGTTATTTTCATTATTTTTTTCACATCTATTCATAATATAATTTTGTTTACAGTTTAATGATTCATTAATTAATTCAATTTTTTTCAAATTCCAAATTGATTTGATATCTTTACCAATTGTAAATAATGTTATAAATAATAATGTTAATATAAGTATCATAGTAATAAAATTAATAATTAATTGTAAAATAGTCATTATATTATAACTTAACTTTGAAACAGGATGTGAATAAATTGACCAAGGTGAAGGTAATTTTAATTCAATATTATTTGAATTATAATTTAAATCATTTGAATGTATTGTATTGAAATACTGATCATGCATTGACGGGATTCTCTTTTCCTTGTTATTTCTTTCAATCTCCAATGTATTATTATTATCATAATAATTATTATAATTTATCATTATATTAATTGGTTCTTTACCTGATCTTTTACGTAATTCAGATGTTAATTCATTATTTAAATCAATATTTGAATTATTAATATTATCATTATTAATATTATCAATATTATCAATATTACCAATCTTATAAATATTTTCATTAATATTATCATTATTTTTACCATTTGAATTTGATGTTGCAGCTGCAATACCTAAACTTGTTGGTGATAATAAATTTTTAATTACATTTGAATTATTAATTTCATTATCATTGAAATCTTCAATCACTTGAACATCTTGAATATCTTCAATATCATCAACATCATCAATATCATTTGAAATTGATTTAATACTATTTGTATTCAATTCATTAAGAGATAAAATATCAATATCCATATTACTCACGTCATTACTCACGTCATTATTTATTTCATCAAATTCTGTTAATGATAATTTTGAAAACCCAACTAAAGTATCATGATTCTGGTTTTGATTTTGATTTTGATTTTGATCAGTTAAAGATAAGTGATGGAATAAATCCATAATTTATCGTTCTTATCCTTAGTTGATATTACTTTTACTGTATCATATACTTATCAACCAAATAAAGTACTTTTTATTTTCACTTAATATACTTACAACACAAGGTTTCTTTTTTGTATTGTGTGTAAATATTCACCATAATAAAAAATTGACACTTATTACCGATGAGCTAAAAAAAAAAATAAAAATTTCAAAAATAAAAAAATGAATTTATTATAAACAATATAAAACCAGTGTCCGGGTCACAACCTATTAAACTTACTAATTTAAATTGTTTAAATAAATTAAATTAATCACTGTCGTTTAAATCAATTTATAATTTTATTAATGTGTTAACAAAGAATAATGGAAATTAAAACATGCAACATTTGATTCGTACAAATAATTAAAAGAAAAAAAGAAAAGACGAAAAAAAAGAAAAGATAACAAAAGATAACAAAAGATAACAAAAGAGAGCACGAGAAAGAGAGAAACGCATGTTTCTAAATCGAAGAAACAGAACTGAACCAATAATTAACAAATGCAATAGATTAAACATTGAATGTGTATAATCTTCTCCACGGAATCGATCCAATAAAAATATATTTAATATATTATAATATACTCTTAAATGTCGGAAGAAATGAGAGTTATTTTATTATAATTGTGAAACTTTTTAACATTTCGAAAAAAAATTTCGTCGTAAAAAAAAAATTTGAAATGTTTTACGAAATTATTAATTTATTTTTACTAACGTTTCGGTGTACCAAATACATTTTTATTGCATCTCATCAAAAAAAATTTTCAATGATTTATAATGATTTTTATTTATCTTGTAAAGAGTATAAACGGTTTAAATTTTTTTTTAAATTTGGCGTTTTAATACTGTAATATAATCTTTATACCGATGTCTTTTATTCTAATTTAATTAATATCGCAATTAGCCTTATTAATATCATTAATAATTTTTAATTTGTTTCTTTTATTGACATATATGTAATTTAATATTTATATATAAATATTATTTAAATTTTGAATTTATTTATATCTTATAAATTTTATATATCTGTATATTTATTAACAGTTTTTATTTTGGAATTTAGTTTCCTTTGCAAAAAAAAAAACATCAAGTTGAAAAAGTAAAATGAACAGTACGATTACTGAAAAAATTTCACAATTAAGTACACCTTATGGTTACTTACACACAAAATCTGCTCCATCTATCAATTTGATTCCAAAGGATAATTGGTTTGATTTTGCCACCGATGGTACTTTAGCTTTATTTGCTCCGGTTGTTGCTTATTGGGTTGTTTCTGGATTTTATCATATTTTAGATGTTTATAATTTAGCTGAAAAATATAGAATTCATCCACCTGAAGAAATTACTCAAAGAAATAAAGTAGGTAGATTCGAAGTCTTTTATACTGTTTTATACCAGCATTTCATTCAAGTTTTAGTGGCTTATGCTTTCTTAAAATTTGATCCAGAACAAACTACTGGTTTCGAAAGAAATGAAATGTGGCAATGGAGACAAACTTTACCAACTTGGATCCCAGATTTCGCTTTATATTATGGTTACACTTATGGTATTTCCTTCGCTAAGATTTTCACTGGGTTTGTCATTATTGATACTTGGCAATATTGGTTACATAGATTAATGCACGTTAATGCTGCTCTATATAAAAGATACCATTCTGTTCATCATAAATTATACGTTCCATATGCGTATGGTGCTTTATTCAATGCTCCAACTGAAGGTTTCTTATTAGACACTTTAGGTACTGGTATTGCTATGTTAATCACCGGTTTGAATCACAAGGAACAAGTTTTATTATTTACTTTTGCTACTTTAAAGACTGTTGATGACCATTGTGGTTTCAGTTTACCTTACGATCCATTCCCAATGATTTTCCCAAATAATACAATCTATCATGATATTCATCATCAAAACTGGGGTATCAAATACAATTACGGTCAACCATTTTTCACCTTCTGGGATACATTATTCGGTACTGATTATAAAGGTATTGATGCTTATAAAGAAAAACAAAAACAAATTACTATTGATAAATATAAGCAATTCTTAAAGGAAAGAAAACAAAAGAAGAATTAATGAATTTTAAAAATTTTATATATGTATTTTATTTATTTTAATTTATTTATGTTATAAACAATAAAACGATCAAATGATTATTTATGAAGAGAAAGCGATATTATGTACATAGTTGAAATTCAAATCAATTATTGAAATAAAATAAAAATATTTATTAATAGTCTCGTATATATATATATATATTAACTGTTACAAAAAAAAAAAAAAAAAAAAAGAATACTTGAAAAAAAAATATTGTGATAACTGATTTAAAAACCGTTTAAAATGGTATGATTTAAACTGGTATTATAATGACAAAAAAATGCTGTAAATGCATTTGAGGGATGCATTGTATATGACTTGATGGTGAGAAATGCTTTAAATTTATTATTAAATTAATAGATTATATTTATTTGAAATCTGTGGTATTAATGTTAAACTTTTATTTGTTGCTAAAGTTTTTAATAATTTTTGAATTGGATAATCCATAATAACATTATTTTTTTGTAAAAAATTTTCTAATAATTCAATTCTATGGTTAATATCATTAACATTTTGAATATCGTTCAAATTATTAACTAATTTAGTATCGTTTTGAATTAATTTAGATAATTTATCTAAATCAATAGCAACTTTATCAGTTGTTGATTTTTTAATAGCAGATTTATATAATGCAGTAGCATAAGTGCCATCTAAACCGAATTGTCTTGTAGTGATTGAACTCGGATTATAAGTTCTTTGCATTGTATTTGAAAAATTCCGTATAATTGGAGAAAATTTTAATGATTTATTTAAAACGGATGAACGGGATAACATAGTTTGCAATTTTGTGTATTTAAATTGTGTCTATTTAAATTGTGTCTATTTGAATTATGTGTACACAAAAATACGAAATTTTAAAAACAAATGATTTACCAAAACCAAAATACAAAAAATAATAAAGAAAAAGAAAAAAAAGATCATCTCTTATATATATATATATGTTGGGAACAATGAGATAAGAAATAAAAGTAAGGATAGTGCATTAGTAAGATCTGTAAGAAAAGAAAATTACTTATTCCAGAAATCCACAATCAAGCAACAAATAAAGAAAACATTTTTCTTTATTTCTTATACGTCATTTCAAATTCCAATTGAAAACGGTTGTTACTTGTTTGACTTCACTATAGGAGGACTATATTAAAATATATATATATAATTTGTTGCAGCAGCATATATTTTAATGCCATACAATGACAATGACAGAACTCCGTGGAACCATTTCTTTTTATTTTCTACTGTTTAGTTATAGTTGCGGTTGTTAAATCTATTACTCTCTCTCTATGTAATTAAATCATATTACGTATTAATTTTAAGAAATGTTTAATAGTGTTATTTATTTGATTATTGTTAAATCAGATAGGTTGGTATTAGTAAAATATAACACCGTTTCTACTCAATTTCTTATTAATTATAATTCTAATATGGCTGAAAACTCTTGTCTTCTGATAATTCAAATAAAAGAAAATACATTATTACTTGAATTGCTTAATAACAAGCACAATAGAAATGTTTTAGAAATCATTATCGGCACGGCTTAAACATAAAAAAGTACATCTCGTATTATTAATTATTATTAATTATTATTAATTGTTATTAATTATCCATTTATCATTGCTCACGAACTGATTTTTAATTCTTTCTATTGCAATCAATTCATAGATGTACGGGGGGGGGGGGATTAGTCTAACACATTTCAAAGAAAATAAATAATTGAACGGCTGTTATTAATTTTGAATTTTTGTGAAGAAAAAAGAGGGGTCGGGTCTTCCATTATCCCGGTATTGTTTTGTTACGTGAATTTCATTGCAATTTTTTTCATTCACCCTCTTAAATAAATAACAAAATAAGTTTATTTTATCTGACGGAGATAATATGGATATTATTCTACAATCTATCTCTTAAACTATAATATGTGTATCTTACAATACTATTTTAATTAAAAAATGTAAAATGGCGGTCTTATAATACCGTTTATATGTATTTTTAATATATTCTTATATATTCTTATACATTCTTATACATTCTTAAATCTGTTTTTTATACTTGAATTGTTTCTTTTGTGTTTTCAATTGGTGGTAATGCAATATTATCTCTTTGTGCTACGTATTCGCTATCAACGTATCCTAATGCATCTTCGATTTCACTACTTTGTAATCCTTTGATTTTAATTAATTCATCACTAGAATAATTACATCTAGCTCTGCCAAATACTACTGGTTGGAAGTTTGGATCCATTTCGCCATTTGGTAATCTTTTACCCATTTTTAATTCAACACATTCAAATTCATGAAATGATCCTTCAACATCGATGACGCCGGCTGGTAATAATCCAGCTTTATTCTTACGTGTTAATGCATTGTACGCACCTTGATCAATAATAACCGAACCATTGGTGACAAGACCATGTAATATCCAGAATTCTCTGTTTTTAAGATGATGTTGATTATCATTTGCAATGAATTTGGTATGTAATGGAACATTCATTTCTTTTAATCTTTTCAATTCTCTTAATTGTAATTCAGAAAAGGTAATATCTCCAAACCTTTCTAATTTATCTTCTTCATCAAGATTCAAATCTAATGATTTCATATAATGGACAATATCACATATACTTTTTGGTCTATCACTCTTCATAATGATTGTATGGACACCGGCATTGGTGGCTAAATTAGCAGCAGTGATTTTAGTCTCCATACCACCGGTACCAACACTAGATCCAGATCCAGATGAAGTATCAACACCTGGTAAGCCTTCAGAGATACTTGGAATAATAAGTAATGGTTTAGCATCTGGGTTTTCTCTTGGGTTGGCTGTGTATAAACAATCAACATCGGTCAATAAGAATAAATAATCCGCACCAACTGCACCGGCAGTAATGGCACTTAAAGTATCATTATCACCAAATTTAATTTCATTTGTTGATAATGTATCGTTTTCATTAACGATAGGGATAACATCCATATTAATTAATTCATTTAATGTATTTTGGGCGTTTTTATATTGTGGCCAATTTGAAATATCATTTCTAGTCAAAAGAACTTGTGCAATTCTTTGATTAAAATGTGAAAATAATAAATCCCACCTGGCAATTAATCTACCTTGACCAACAGCTGCTAAAGCTTGTTTACCTGATAAATGCTTTGGTTTTTTATCCATTTTCATAGTCCTTAAACCAACAGCAATACTACCACTAGAGACAATGACAATTTTATGACCTTCTCTTCTTAGTTTTACTACAGTTTCAACTAATAATGACATCAATGCTAATTTTGGTTCTTTGGTTTCTTCATCGACTAATGATGAAGAACCCATCTTAATCACAACAGTATATGTCTTAGTCATTGTGTTATTTTTACTGTTATTATTATGAGTAATAAAACTTTTAAATAATTATCTGTTAATTCAATTTGTAAATTTCAAAGATATACTTGATTGAGATCAAACCGTAATTTAAATCGATAAGTCTTATTTTTTTTGTCAATACTAAACAAACCGTAATTGATCTTACTTGATTATATATGTAATAGTTAAATGAATTAAAAACTTATAATTGAGGATAATATTTTAAAAATATCATTGGATAATGTTACGAAGCTCCCGATTTTTTTTCACTTATTACTAATTACAATATATTCGTCACAACATTTTTCTTCCAAGAATAAAATTATTTCAAATTTTGTTCAATAAGTTTCTCATCACAAAATTTCGGATTTGGAAATTTTGTATATGTTTTTCAAAATTGGTTAATTTCGTCAATTTTTCAAGTTTTTCATTTATTTGGTTATTGAAGGAAAAAATTAAGTAACCAAAATTTAATAAATTATCATATTCAAATATTAAATTGTATGTAGAGAGATGCATTAATACGTAATATTAGCAGATGAGATCTAAGTCATTAATAGAATAAAACTGTCAATTGCATCAAAATAAATACTATTATATTTTAAATATAAACATAGTAGACAATTTGTTTATATTCTGTTAAACAGCTATTTGTTATTGAAACTTTTTCACGGTAAAATCAATACATATATCATACAGATAGATAGCTTATCATAATGAATGTTTACGATGACGTTTTAGATGCTACTGTAATATCAAGTTCACTTATTGGTCATTTCACAAGTGAGGACCATAAAGAACTGATAACTGTCAGAACAAATATATTATCTATTTATAAAATTCAGGAAAGAACTAATAAACTTATATTGAATTATGAATTTAAATTAAATGGTAGAGTTACTGATATTTGTTTAATACCGCAAGTCGATTCAAAATTAGATTTTTTATTAGTGGCGACTTCTCCAGCTAAGATATCAATTGTTAATTTTAATATATTTACAAATTCATTAGAGACATCAAGTCTTCATTATTATGAAGATAAATTTAGAAAAAATTCAATAATTAAACTTGCAAATGAATCAAAATTAAGAGTAGACCCCTCAAAAAAATGTGTTTTACTATTCAATAATGATAATATTGCTATTCTACCTTTGAATTCTTTACTGGATGAATTTGAAGATGAAGATACATCACAAGAAAATAGTGGTAAAAGAGTTAAGCGTGGTGGATTGTCTATTAAGTTTCCAACAAAACCTAAATCAAAAGAAAGAATAACTAATAAAAGTATTATATTAAAATCTACAGATGTTGATAAAAAAATTCAAAACGTTCTTGATATTCAATTTTTACCTAATTTTTCAAAACCAACAATTTCAATTTTATATCAACCGAAATTAGCATGGGTTGGGAATGCATCAGATGAACATTTACCAACACAATTTATAATAGTTTCATTGGATTTACTTAAGGTTAATGGTGGAATCAATGATGGTATCTCAAATCCTGAACAAACTGTAAATACTGACGAGAAAATGATAGAAACGACGACAATTGGACAAGTATCAGAACTTCCTTACGATTTACATTCTATTATCCCTTCTGTTAACGGTTGTGTTGTTGTTGGTTCTAATGAAATCACTTACATAGATCACACTGGTGTCTTGCAGTCAGCTATTGTCATTAATAAATTTCAAAACATCTCAAATTTGAAAAAAGGTAGAATTATAGACAAATCAAAGGAAAATATTATATTGAATAAATCCATAAAGTTCTTCAATGTTACTGATAATTTTGAATTAAATAATGGGAATGATAAAAATATCATACTGATATTCGATGAAAAAAATAATATATACATGGTACAAATTAACCTTGAAGGTAGACTGTTAACAAACTTTGATATAGATAAACTACCTATAGTTAACGATGTACTAAGAGAGAATTCAAATCCTAGATGTATAACAGGTATTAAGAATGACTTAAAGAATAGATTCACAGACTTATTCATTAGTTATCAATCTGGTAATGCATTATTACTAAGACTGAATAATTTAGAATCAGCCGTCAGCTCGAAAAAAGAAGAAATAGAGAAGAGTGTTAATGAAAATATATATGCTGCTGATGATGATGATGATGATTTATATAGTCATGAAACTGAAGGGAACGCGGTTGTTAGCAACAATGACCACAAAATTGAAACGGTACTTCCATTTGATATAGAATTACTATCATCATATAAAAACATTGGTCCCTTGGTTTCAATGAATGTGGGTAAAACATCTTCCGTTGATAAAACGATTAAAGGTCTTCCAAATCCAAATTCTGGTGAATATTCTATCGTTTCTACATCTGGTAATGGTACTGGGTCTCATTTGACCGTAGTCCAACCAAGTGTGCAACCAGACATTGAACTAGCTTTAAAGTTTATTAGTGTTACTCAAATTTGGAACTTAAAGTTCAAATCACAAGATAAATATTTGATCACAACTGATTCTAAGAATAACAAAAGTGCAATTTACCAATCTTCGAAAGGTTTTCAATTATACCAAGACGGTAGATTTAGAAGAGATTCTACTACTGTTTATGTTTCAATGTTTGGCGAGGATAAACGTATCGTCCAAGTTACAACTAATCATCTGTATCTATATGACACAAACTTCCGCCGTTTGACAACTATGAATTTTGAATATGAAGTTGTTAATGTTTCCGTGTTAGATCCATATATTTTAATTACATTATCAAGAGGTGATATTAGATTATATGAATTAGAAGATACAAGAAAAAGAAAATTATTTAGAGTTGATTTACCTGAGGTGTTACCAGAAATGGTTTTAACATCCGGTGTTATTCTGAAAAGTAATATGTGTAACGAATATTTACCAGATGTTAAAAATCCTAACAGTGAAGAACTATTGTTTACTTTTGTAACAGCAGATAACCAAATCATATTCTTCCCAAGAAACCACAACGATAGAATTTTCCAACTTAATGGTGTCGATCAATTAGATGAAACGCTATATATTAGTACTTATCAATTGCCTCTTGAGGTCGTACCTGACCCTCAAATTAAACAAGTTATGATAAATAAATTAGGTAACAATAACAAGGAAGAATTTTTAACTATATTAACATTCGGTGGTGAAGTTTATCAATATAAAAAATCATTAAGAAGACATAGTAGATTTCACAGAAATCTATCACGAAACAACTTGACAATCACAGGTGCACCTGAAAATGCATATGCTAAGGGTGTTAGTTCCATTGAAAGAATAATGCATTATATACAAGATTATAATGGTTACTCGTGTATTTTTATTACAGGTAGTGTACCATATGTGTTATTAAAGGAAGATGACTCTGTTCCAAGATTATTTAAATTTGCCAATATTCCATTGGTCTCAATGTGCCCATGGGGTAAAACGTCTGTTATGTGTGTTGATGATATCAAAAATGCAAGAGTTTATGCATTACAACTTTCAAATATGTATTACGGTAACAAATTGCCATTATTAAAAGTTGCTTTAAGTGATACAATTGAAGATTATATGACCTTAACTAGTATTGCCTATCATGAGGGTTCTAATATGTATATTGTTTCGTATGCAAAAGAAATAGAATACATGGCAGTTGGTGAGGATGGTGAGAAATTAGTAGGTTCTAACGAAGAAGGACCTCACTCAGTAAGTTATCAAAGTGGTATTTTATTGGTGAATCCGAAGACATGGAATGTTATTGATAAAAAAGAATATGAAACTGATACGATTATAAATGATGTTAGAACCATGGTAATTCAATTGAATTCTAAGACAAACTTTAAAAAGGAATTGATTGTTGTAGGTATTTCAAATGTAGGTACTGAAGATTTACCACCAACTGGTTCATTCTATATATATAGTACCAATGAAGTTGTACCAGAACCCGGTAAGCCTGATACAAATTACAGATTAAAAGATGTATTCCATGAACAAATTAAAGGTACTGTGAATAATATTTGTGACATTAGCGGAAGATTCATTATTAATCAAAGTCAAAAATTACTTGTGAGAGATATCCAAGAAGATGAATCTGTTGTTCCGGTAGCTTTCCATGATGTTCCAGTATTTGTTTCTGATATTAAATCATTCGGCAATCTATTGATTGTTGGTGACTCGATGCAAGGTTTTCAATTTGTTGGTTTCGATGCTGAACCATATAGAATGATTCTTCTAGGAAGAAGTGTCTCAAAGTTTAAAACAATGGCCTTAGATTTCTTGGTTAGAAATGGTGAAATTTACTTTGCAGTTTCAGATAGTGATGATATCTTACATATTTTAAAATATGCACCAGATGAACCCAATTCATTATCTGGTCAAAGACTATCCCATTATTCTAGTTTTAACCTACATTCAACAAACACTTGTATGCAACTTTTACCAGTCAAGGATGAATTTAATGGCTCCAAGGATGAAAAGCCATCAATTTATCAAACTATCGGTGCAAACGTCGATGGTTCTATTTTCAAAGTTGTACCTCTTTCCGAAGATAGCTTTAGAAGATTATATGTTATTCATCAACAAATCATAGATTCAGAAATACATGTAGCTGGTCTAAATCCAAGAATGGAAAGACTTTCAAATGAATACTATCAACTAACCAACATGACGAGACCTTTGTTAGATTTTGAACTTGTTAGAAGATATAGTAACTTATCTATCAATAAAAGAAAACGTATAGCGCAAAAAGCAGGTAGAAATGCTCATTTTGAAACATGGAGAGATATTATTAATATTGAATTTTCTCTAAGAACTTTATGTTCAAATGAATAGGTTATACCATTGGATGACCTATATGGATCGTTTAAGATCTTAAATCTTTCCTTATTCGTGTTTATCTGTTTAAATAAAAGGATAACTACATTTAGTGTAAATAAATATATATATATATATATATATATATATATATATATATAACCAAGTAATACATGCATTTTATAATATAATAATTAAACATTATCAAAGATTCTCTAAATGTATATATGTCAATATGTAAATCGAGTCTTTAACTTGAAAAGTTCTTATAGTTAATACTGTCTAATTTTCTTCGCTGACTTTAATTTTATCAGTTTTAAAAAATTAAAAATCATAAAAATATGTTGAAAAGAAAAAAGGTAATATATAATTTAATTCTAATGTTTGGAGATAAACATTTTATTTAAATCTTAATCTAGTGCATTAATATTTGTTGTTATTTAAAAATTAAATTGGCATAGAATTGGCTTTTCAATAGACAAGATAAGCGAAAGTTAGAGCAGATAAAGATGCCTGTGAAGAAAAGAAACATTGGTTCAAAGAAAAAAAGTGTAACCTTTTCTGATGACACTACTGTAACTCAGAATGGAAATAAAAATAAAGATAGACATTATGAACATCCACCTGTTTTTGTGAAAAAGACATTTCTTACAATTCCATTTCATTTGTTAGCATTACTATATTACTACATATATGTCTCCGATATGTTTGATACTAGGAACTTACTGATTGGATTGGTCCCAACTCAAGTTTTATATGTAATATTACAATTTAACAGATTTACAATTTACGGAAATAAAAGACTAAAGACTAATATATCATTAATATTTGTTACTAGCGCAGCTGCAATTGGTTTTAGTATTCCTGTAATGGTCGGTATTATATTGTTTGGTGCTCCATTACTTGAAAAAATTAATGAAACTTTGTTATTATCTTTGCATGCAACTTTCTTAGCATATCCTGCTATTTATTCAGTTTTCAACTGTAACTTTAAAGTTGGTATTTGGAAAAAATATTTTATTTTTATTATTTTAGGAGGATGGATTAGTTGTATTGTAATTCCTTTAGATTGGGATAGAGATTGGCAGGTTTGGCCAATTCCAATTGTTGTTGGTTCGTATATTGGTGCGTTTGTGGGATACAGTGTGGGTTCATATGTTTAATAATATGATCACCCAAAAAATACTGCCCAATTTATCAGGAATATGGTAAATACATTTGAAATCATTTGATATAGCATACAAGAACATTTTTGTAATTACTAACATATTATATTTACAAATATAAATAATTATATATACCTAAAATCATATAATAGACTACCGTGATATATTTACAAGTTTTATGAATATTAGTAAAAAGTTTCAATTAGGATATGACCCTTGAATATAAACATTACCTGGCCCTATTACCTTTAAATAATTTCTGTCCTTCTTAAATGGCATTAAATCATTGAATAATTCAGGTTTCAGGTTTGTTCTAAAAAGACTATTAAGTTTGTTTATAACTTGACTTGTAATTTCAAAATTTGACTTTATTGGATCTTTAATAATTTTAATATTATTTTCATATGCAATAATAGAATCTGGCAATGTGTTTATACTTTGGTTATCTTTTAATGATAGTTTGTAAATAGGTCCATTTCCGTTAATGGCAACTAATCCATAACCTGTAACTTCTTTCGTCAATTTGTTTTGATTAATATCACCATAGAAACATAAAATGCTGTTATTGATATTTGGTATTATCATTCCATTATTATAATCATTAAATTCTAAAATTTGTATATTTGAACTAGGAACTGGGGGATTCAAAATTATATTTACTGGCTTATCATTGGTGGTTATTTTTTCCATGGAAAGTGTATCACAGTATTCTCTCTTTAATATGTTTCTTAAATTATTATCGAGATCAGTGTTGATAGCACTAATACTTTCAATTTTACCATATAATGAACTGAAAGCAGGAAGTTTCACTATTAATGAATCATTTATTTTTCTAAATTCTGGTAACTCGATGAATGGACCAGATCCAGTACCTTGTTTCCTAATTACAAAATCAGATATATTATTTGCACTTGTCACTTTTTTCCTAATAATAGTATTATACCTAAATATATTGGATTTCAAAGAATGTATATGCATGAACTGAACAATTTTCTTCATCGTTATGAAAATGAATTCGAAAGATCTGCCTCTTTCCAATATCTCTTTACTGATAACCTAGTTATTGATCACTTTATAGATTTTATTAATTGACCAAATTTATAATTAAAAGACTAAATAATTTAATGAATAAGTATTGAATAAATAATTATTAGAATATTAACTTGATCATTAAATTAATTTTATATCATAAATTAAGTAATTTCAAACTATCTAATATATTTTTTTTTTATATTTAGCACATTACCGTAAATTTTTAACATTAAACTTTTTGAAATAAAGTGATTTTGAATTTAAAAAAATTAATTATATATTTAAATTCCTTCACAAATAATTAAAAAATATTTATTGAAAAATGTTACAAATATATTTAAATAATAAAATGATTTAAGTAATAATAACTTCTATAATACTAGTATATAAATATATAATGAGTTTAAATAACAACACTTTGTGTTATTCTTAAAATTTTAAAAGAGATTTATCTTTTTCTTATCATTTGAAAAATGATGTTAATATCTCATTATGGTTGTCATTGGTTAAGCCAAGAGTAACTGAATCTTTTGGTACAAACTTCTCTCTATTATTGTAAAAGTCAGATTTAATTAAAGATTCAGATATGCTAATAATTTTAGTATTAATACTTTCCAAATTTTGAATATCTAGTTTTGATAAGACATCAACAAATTCATCATGTTCTTTATTTTTAATTGAATCTGTATTTTCTAAGTATTCTAGGAAGACATTAATTTTAGTTAAAATAGAGGTGATTAAAGGATCGACATATTTCAAATTTTTTTTGTAATCATTTAATAACATCATCAATTTATACATTAGTATTTTTATGTTATCAATTTGAATTTTTAATACATCTTTTTTTAGCTTGTCTGATTCTTCATTTAAATTATCACATGCAACTGATGCACGTTGATATAAACTTAAAATCATATGACAAATATGATCTAACAAAATAAATGAATAGTTTGAGAATAAAAATTCAAAACCAGCAAATTTTAAGTTTGCTAAATTAGAAAAAGCATAAAATAAACTTTCTTGCATTAATTTTAAAAAGTCACTTAAAGATGTTTCGAATGACGCAGTTTCACCCAGATTCTCATATTGAATTATCATATAGAAATCAATTAAAAGAACACAGTTTCGATAAATCGTAGAATCAATAACATTTTGTAAAATTGATGCTGTATCAGATCCTCTTTTATTTGCTTCTACCAATTTTAATTTGTAAGTGCTTTTTAAAGTCTTTAATTTTTCCATTGAGATAATTGAATCATTAGAATGTAGATATGCAACCAACTCCATTTGGAAACCTAATAACGGAATATTATTAGCTAACAAAGGATCGATAACGATTGAAGAATTTAATTCTGGTCCGGCAACTAAACTTGGGGTTTCACCTCTAAATAAATGTCTTAAACAATAATTTTTAAAAATAAAATTCCATAAAATAATAGCTTCTGCATTTTTTGATTCATAATTTAATGCTAATTTCCTTGCTAAAAATAGATCTTCATCAAAATCAATCATATTGTTATAATCAGAATTTACCATTCGATAAAATTTGTATAAAGAGATTGCTTTTAATACTTCGATTGATTCATATGATTTTCTTGCTTCTAATTCTGTCTTTGTAAATTCCATATTAGCTTTTAAAGTTGGTACCCAACTAATTAATTCTTCATAATTTTTCAAATCTTCTTCTTTCAATGGTATTAATACAGTAGATGATAAGGATTCAAAAGTTAATAATAAGCACATATTGATATTGAATAAATTTAATAAATTTTCAACAGACTGTTCTGCAATTATAAATTCAGTTGTTGTAGAAAATAATTGTTCCATTGAAGATAATAGTTCATTTTTTGATTTTAATACCGGAATCATTGAACTTGAAATTTGTACAAGATCAGTATATTTATTAATCATTTCTTGAATCATTTGACGTTCAGGTAATTTAAAATTTGTAGTTGAATTTACAAGATAGGATTCTAATGATCTTTTTTCACTCCATTGTTCAAATTCTTTTTCAAATTTTGTTTTATTCAATTCATTTAAATTATTATAAAATCTTGCCAAATGTCTATCACGATAAACTAAAAAAGGTTTATCAAAGATTTTATTTTTATTATCAGTTAATGGTGATACATCATTAATATTTTTATCAACACAAGTATCATTTAAGATTGAGAAAATTTCATCTCTATTTAGAAAAAGCGGATTTATAACTTTAAATTTATC
Source organism: Tetrapisispora taiwanensis (nom. inval.) (assembly GCA_030573835.1). Taxonomy (NCBI): domain Eukaryota; kingdom Fungi; phylum Ascomycota; class Saccharomycetes; order Saccharomycetales; family Saccharomycetaceae; genus Tetrapisispora; species Tetrapisispora taiwanensis (nom. inval.). Next base: position 14,380 of record JAJMDZ010000062.1, on the reverse strand, counting down.
AATTGAATCATTAATTGAATTTGGTGTTAAAGGACCGTTATTTTCTTTATTATTTTCATTATCATTTTCATTTATGTTATCATCATCAATTTTTATTCCATTTGAATCAATATTATTATTATTATTATTATTATTATTATTATTATTATTATCATCCTTTTTTTTATTATCATTATCATTCGAGAATAATAAATTTGATAGTTTAATTGATTCATCAATCAATTTTTTATAAATTTCTTCATCATTTTTATTTATGTTCGAAGTTAATAAATTATTATTACGATTTTTTTTAAAATTTTCATTTAATTTACCTAACTTTTTATTTTCTTTGTATAAATTTGATAATTCAGTTAATTTCAATTCTAAAAAATCCATTTCTTTAATTAAAACTTCTTCTTGTGAATAACGCGATTTCATTAAATCAAATTCAGCAGGTGTACCATAATAACTCATCAATAATTGATAATCTTCATAACCTGCAGGTATATATGGATTAGTAATAGAATTAATAATATTATAATTATTTTCATTATAATTATTATTACCATTATAACCTGGAGTGGACATATTATAATTATTTGAAGAATTAAATAAATTTTGATCTAAATTTGCACCTTGTGCATTTAACAATTGTAACCTTGTATTGTAATCTCTCATTTGTTCCAATGCTTTCAAACCCAACTGTTGTTCATTTTTATTCAATAAAGATTCTCTGACATGATGATCCATTGCAATCTGTGCTTTTGTGATTTTCGGAACTTTAGGAGTAGTTTTCCTTTCATAGTTTGAGACTGAAGGTGTATACATACCAGGAACATCAGGAAAAAAACAATCATATTTCCCAGATTTATTACAATTCCCACAAACCGGCTTAACACGATCACACCCTATCTTACGTCTACGACATTGCACACACGCAGGTGGTTTCCTCATCTTTCTGCCTCTAATATCCATTCTTAATTATTTATTCTTTTAAATTGTATCAATATATTAGGATCTGTTTTCTCTCTCTCTCTCCATATAACAAATAATTGTACGTGTGACCAAAAAAACGCCAAAATTTTTTCAACCAATCTCGCAAAACTTTTTTCAATTACAGATACCAAAAAGTTAATACCAACTCTCTTATTAAATGGTTACAATCCAATTATACGATCCCTCTACAACAAGATATCATATATTTTTGTATTCATTGATATGATATAATTGTTATAAAAATGAATGTTTATTTCAAAAGAACTGTTTGACCTCCAAATGCAAATAAGAAAAGAAGTAAATTTTTCAATATGTGCTTTGGGTTTGAAATATGTAGATGGACGCTCTCTACTGCATGTTCTGAGGAAAAAACTTGTAAAATTATATTACACTTATAAAATTATAGAAGAATATTGTGCGTACAAAAAATATAAACAGAGAAACAGCGTAGAGAAGTGCACCATAATGGCCACGGTAGGGTAAACACGCAACACGTACACTATGACAAGAGACACACAGTGTTGACGAGTATACTGACCTCTTGGTCAATGAATAAAGGAGTGAGGTTGGGGGGGGGGTGCTGGGTCTGTCTTTATTTTATTATAAACCTGAGTATTCACCACAAGCTAGGATCTTAACGTCTTGGATCGGTCTGTCTCTGGAGTCTTTCTTAACCTTTTGAATGTAATCGACTACATCCATACCGTCAATGACCTCACCAAACACAACGTGACGGCCATCTAACCATGATGTCGTGATGGTGGTAATAAAGAATTGGGAACCGTTTGTGTCTGGACCTGCATTGGCCATCGATAATTTACCTGGTCCTGTATGCTTTAATTTAAAATTTTCATCTTTGAATTTTTTACCATAGATAGATTTACCACCAACACCTCTACCGGTCTCAAAATCACCACCTTGGATCATGAAATCATCAATAACACGATGGAAGATTGAATTGATATAACCGAATGTTGGATCCTTTGATGTGGCTAGTTGATAAAAATTTTTAACAGTCTTTGGGACATCTTCACCATATAAACCCATTACAATTCTACCAACGTTTTTATCAGCATGCTGAATATCAAAATAAACTTTTTGAGTGATCTTTGGTTGAACTTCAGCTGTTGCAAATGAAAGACTCAACAATGAAGTGAATAACAGAATAAAACTAATAAATTTCATTTTTCTTTTTTTTTGAAGAGAAAGTTCAATAGTTGCGTATGCTCTTTTCTTGTATCTTTGTAAAAACTGAAACTAATTACAATTATCGATACATAATCTACATATATACATAACAATACACTACTATTTAATAATAATATATAAACTGCTTGATCATAAAATTCTTATACGATTTCTTAGTGAAAAATTCTAATTTACAGTGGGAAGAGATGGAGTTAACACGGATATCTTTTTCCTTTACACTCAGAAAAATGAACAAGCTGCAAGAAAAGAAGACAGGTGTGAAGTTACAGATGAAGGTAGATGATTATATTCTAAAATGATTCAAATTATAAGATTGTTGATAATCGATTATGGAAAATGGTTGCATGGTTACATCCTTGATTTATGAGTTAGTGTTTATTTAAAATCATTCTGATTTTATATATAATAATACTTTAGCAGGAAGACACGAGTACATAATTGTACAATTTTTTTTATTGAAGTAAACAAAAAATGTTAAACATTACATATCTTAATTAAAAATATTTATATATTTATGTCTAAAATTTTTTGATTAGTTTTTTTTTATTTATGTTTTTATCTCGAGAAACAAGAAAAAAATTGCTTTTCTCTTGCTTGCCAATTCTTTATTTTTTTATTAAAAAAAATAATATCTATAATTCGTCATGTTCAATTATATCTTCTTTTTCTAATGGAACAGTTTCAAGTTCACCACTTGCAACGATTGTAATTGGTTCTAATGGTGAATCTCTTCTATTAGTAGCAACGGTTTCAATTTGGGAAACAATGTCCATACCTTCAATGACTTCACCGAAGACGACATGACGGCCATCTAACCATGGAGTTTTAACTGTAGTAATGAAGAATTGAGAACCGTTAGTGTTTGGACCTCTGTTAGCCATGGATAATCTACCTGGTTTATCATGTTTAATATCGAAATTTTCATCTTCAAATGTATTACCATAAATAGATTTACCACCAACACCGGTACCGTGAGTGAAATCACCACCTTGAATCATAAAATTTGGAATGACACGATGGAAAATAGAATTGATATAACCCATTTTTGGTTCTTCAGAAATAGCTAATTCATAAAAGTTTTCAACAGTCTTTGGTACAACTTCACCATATAAACCCATTATTATACGACCTAATGGTTTATCACCGGATTGAACATCGAAATAAACTTTATGTGTAATCTTTGGTTCTTCAGAACCAAAAACTATGGTAACGAAAACAAATAAAGCAATAACACTACTTATCAATTGCATCTTTCTTTTTCTTTTAATATATATATATTTATTTGCAAAATTGTCTATAACTTTTCTTCTGCGATATCAGTTCACTTTGACAACTACTAGACAGTGTATTCAGTACTACTAATAACAATACAATTTAATTAAAATATATATTTATTGAGAATATACTCAATTATATCAATTTAAATCTGATGTTTTTTGTAACTGAACAGTTTTATTATTATAATTTGTCTCATTTTCCAAATTTTCCACTTTTTTGGTTTTTTTTTTTTTTCAAAATTATATACGTGGTTGAGACATATATAAGAGATATTGCCTATGATTAAAAGAAATTATTATTATTATTTATAATTATTTATATTTTTACTTCTATTTTTTATATATATTCTGGTGTGGATTTTATACTGATTGCTAATAATGTATCCATCATTTCTTTTGACAGCAATTCTCTTTGGTTTGGATCGAAACGTGTGGTTCCAATTGCTGTATTTATTGTATTTATACCTCCAGCTTTTGTTGTGTTCATTGTACTATTCATACTACCAACGCTGTTGATTCCATTATTTATGTTTGTGCTTGGTACTGAATTTATATTAATTTTATTTGTGAAGTTGATATTCGTCATTGAAATACCATTATTTGTATTTGTCATATTTTCTTGTGTTGTCTTAATTTGAACACCTTGCGATGGATCAAACATTGTCATTTTATGCAGATTTTCTAACATTGATGAAATATGATAACTTGCTGATAATAATCTACTTTGAATGATATTGAATGAAGATGGTGATTGATAAACATTTGCTCCAATAATATAATATGCTTGTAATGTTTGTGTTACTTCAGGACTAATGCGATTTTGTTTCTTAATAATCCAATAATCTGGTTCTCTAACATATGCTAAGACATATTCTAACCCTACCAATTTCGATAGTTCCCTCTCTAACATTGCTTGTGATGGATATTTTTTCAATATTTCTCTACGATTCGGTTCAACATAATCAAATTCTTGATCTTGTGAATTATCATCTAATGATGATTTAAATATATCTAATTGCATTTGTGATTGTCCTTGTGTATTATTTTTATTTTCCCCATCTAAATCTGTATTATGTTCATTATCTTTATTTGTTTCACTAGATGTGTTTACATTTTGTTGTGGTTGTTGTGGAACTTGTGAAAATTGTTTTTGCATTCTGATGACTTGGTTATTAGAAATCTTATTGAAAAATGGTGATTCCGAAAAATAATCTAATACATTATCTGTATGTAAACCAAATGCCTGAATCCATTCAGGAGATTTCCATTGCAATTCATCCAAAGGCGTATCCATTATTTATGAATTTAAATACCTTTCTTTATAACCGATTCACTTAAGAATAAAACGTTTATGCTTATTTGTGGGGGACGAAAAAGCAATCAAACTAACTTAAATATAATAACTATATAAAATGACTTTTAAATTAATATTTTTAATATTAATGATTTCAATAATCACTCATATCTTTGTAATTAAATGATTCAATAAATTGTTTCAATTGATACTCATTTAATATTTTTTTTAAAAATTTCAATTCCCTTGTAACAAACAAAATTTCAAATTCTGAAAAATAATTTAACTTAAAGATAGAAAGATAAAAAGGTAAAAAGATTATGGCATTTGAACAATTAAATATTTAATATAATTATGGAATAATTAAAAAACATAACATTAAACTGACACACTTTTAATACAAAGCAATAATGATTTCTCGTAGGTTCCTATCTGTCGGAAGACCCATTTTCAATTCAACTAAAATATTAAATAGATCATCAATTAAACCAACACCAAATATTCCTGATGTTAAAACTTTTTTAAATAAAATCGGTAGGAGTTGTAATGAATTAGAAGAGACTTATGAAAGTAATTGGGATAATTTAGTAAATTGGGATTCACGTATGTTAAAGGAAAAGGGTATCTCTGTTCAACAACGTAAATATATATTATTGCAATTAGAGAAATTTAAATTAGGTGAAGATATCAAGGAAATAAAGAAAGGTAAAAAATCATTCTTTGGTGGTCAAAGACATAGAAAAGAAAATATTGCTAAATATAGAGCTGAACAAAGAAATAAAGATAAATGAATCACTTTTAAATTTATTGTAAACATATAAATACAATTCCCAGTTTTTATGAATTTTCATGTAAATAATAAACAAAACCAAATAAAGGTTATTCCACATAAAGCCGTTATATAAACAAATATATATGACAAATAATAACATAACTACGATAATAATAAGATTATTTTATTTTAATTATATCTATATCTATTAAAAATAAATATATATGATGCAAATTTATTTAATCTCAAACCAAAATTAAACATTAATTATTTTAATGGCTAATAGTTTAAATATAAACCACCTTCTTGATCTTCTAGAACAGATACAAGATCCTCCACATCATCACTATGCATATCCCAACCTAATCTGGATGATACGGAAATATTTTTTAAACATGGAAGTCTTGATTCCATCAATGCAATGGTGATGTCATCTGGATGAATTTTTGATGCTAATCCCAGAGCACCACTACATTCTAAATAAATAGTTTTTAATGGTCTTTCATAAATAAGTGGTGCTAACATATATTCCGTAAATGTCCATTTAGAACAATAATCCACCATTAATTGAATAGATATTAAATTTGAACAATAACGGAATACATAATCTAGAGAATTTGATTGCAAACCAGGCATTGGATAGTGAAATAATAGATGTTTTAAATTATCACCAATTTGTGCCAAAACAGTATAAACAGCATGTTCATCTACTTTTGGACAAAATGAGAATTCTAACGTAGTTATAGTTCTTGGCCATTGGGTACCTCTAACGAATTCATTTGTAATACCTCCACTTAATTTTACATATTTTAAATTAGAAGGCCATTGAAAATCTTCAAAACCTTCACAGTCAATAGAACTTCTTGGGAAAGATAAATGTGTCAATTCTTTAAAATTACTTATAGCTGAAAATAAATCTTTTAATTTAACAGTCTCTGAAACTAATCCCAAATCTAAATATTTTAATTTATGACAGGACTTCAATGAGATTAATGGAGCATAACCGAAACTTGTCTGTGGTGCAGTAAATATCTCTAAATTACAAGAACAACGTCGAAGTAGCTTGGAAACAAAGGAATTTTTACCACTTTGCATAATTGTTGATAAGTCAAGTGACTTAACATAGTCACCGAATTTTCTCTTTTTATTTAAAACTAATGTATCCACAAATTTATTAAAATTTCTGCTACTCAACGATGGAGTGTTATAAATATAAGGTAAACACATCCAATACCAGGTTTTACATACCAGTAGACAATTTACATCAATTCTATCACAATATTCAATAATCATATATTGAATTTCTAAAGGTAAAATCATTGGGTCAGCATCTAATTTTAGTAATTTCATATTCTTCAATAAATCACCTGCAGTTTTAGATTCATTTGCTTTTTTTTTCTGAGTTTCTGTTTTCCTGAATGCAGATGCTCTATTCTTCTTCTTCTTAGATGATACGATTAAATCACCATCGCTATCATATTCATCTGAAAATTCTTCTTGTTGATTAATTGAATTTAATTGTTCACTATAAGTAACGCCCTGCGAATAACTATTACCATTTACTGAACTAAATTCAACGACTCTTACGAAACCTTGACCACCGACATATTTCCTATATGGTGCTTTGACCTTTTTAGGTCTAGATTTATTAGCCATAGTTTAATATAATTATATATTATCCTAATTCTAACTGAAATGAAAACAATTCCCTCTTTATCTCTTTTGCCACCAAACTTATCAAAGGTCGTATAATCTTAAAAGAGTTTTAATCCTCTAATACCTAACTCAAATAATCTAAAAAAGTATATTTAATATATCACTGTATATCAAAATTAAACAATATACGTTAATAGAACTAATGTCTGGAATGATTATCTTGTCTTACGTAAAAAATGTTAATAATTTTTAATGGATTATAAAGACATATATTCATTCATGTAATATTTTGAATATCCAAAACTAAATTTTCAAAATTATTTCTTTAGTTTAGTATATATACCATTAAACCATTTCATATATTAATTCACAAATAGGTAACTTAAATAATAGAATCTTCAAAACATTCATTTTACTCTTAAAACATATCATTAGATCATCGATTTCTTTAAATTTTTAACTTTTTTAAAAAATAGTACTCATAGCAAATAGTATATAACTTTTTAGGCTTAGTTTTAATGATTCCTTAACATAAAACAATTTAATGATATTGTGTTTAAATACAATTATTAATCAATTTAATAGGTAATTATAATTACATTTAATCTACAATTAATAGATATTATCTTTAATTAGAAATCTTTAAATTGAAATCAATAGAAGGACTTTAAAAAAGAAGGCCACAACATGGCAGAAACTAAAAATTTAAATGCAAAAATTGATATATCAATTGAAGGCAATGGTCCTTTTAGATCTTACACTAAATTTGATTACTTAAATAAACATAAGTTTGGTCACTTAGAGAATTACGATACATTAGCTTCAATACTGATTTCAGTTGGTTATTATTATTACATTTTATTGAATCATGCAGGTGCAGGAATAGAATTAAATAAAAATGAAACCGAATTCATTAACTTAGTTAACAAATATAGAAAGAATACATTTTTTTTAACCTTAATTGGACCTTTCCCAATTCAATTTTATTCATTGTTTCCTGATAATATTTTAATTTTAAGAAAAGTTACATTAATTATAAGTTCCTTAATATTAAGTTTCACATATCTAATCCTTAGAAGAGTCAACACCACATTTATAATCTCATTATTAGGTACTTTAACGATTTCAAGTTTATACCTATTCCAACAAAATTCATTTGTCGTTACAGAATTGCCATTGAATTGGTTATTTTTAATCATTGGATTTTATGCTTGGAGAACTACAAAAATAACATCTCCATTATCAAAATCGTGGTTATGTAACATGATTTTAATTGGATTAACATCTGGTTTAGCATTATCTACAAAACAGATCTCAGTGTTTGCTTATATTTGGATAATTTTATTATCTTGTTATGAATTTTGGAATTTGATTAGTGATGTTACATTATCAGACACAGTTATATTTAAAATATCATTTATACAGGCTATATGCATTGTTATTATGCCTTTTGTTATTGCTATATTAAGTAATTTATGTCTAATTGACAGCTTTAAAAATGATGACAATTTGGCTTCCCAATATATGTCAATTGATTTTAAAGCCTATTTAAGAGATGGATTGACATTTACTGATAAACTTTATTATGGCTCAGTCATTAAACTTAGTCATGTAGAGTCAATTGGAGGTTATCTATATTCTGAGGAAGTTAATTATCCTTCTGGCTCACAAGAACAATTAGTTTCATTATCATCAAATGAAAATGATCCAAACAGTGAATGGATAGTAGAACATCAATTTGCTGGATTCGATTTTGTTAACAGATCTGTTGCTGTTGCAAATAATGATCAAATTAGATTAAGACATCGTGCAACTGGAAAATTATTAAGAGGTTCAACGGCGAAACCACCTGTCAGTGAAGAAGATTACACATTTGAAATTTCGTGTACTGGTAACGCAGAATATTTGGGCGATACTGATGAATTATGGAATATCAATATTCTAGGTAACTACGGAAAAGATCCAATATCATTACCTAATTCTTTAATACAATTGAAAAATATCGGCCATCCTTGTTTTATGATAAGTCATGATACTAGGTTACCTGTTTGGGGCTCTAATAATCAAGAAGTATTTTGTATTGACCCCCCTGTTGTTTCAAGAACTCTTTTTGAGATTGTAGATGTTCAATATACGGTTAAAAAGTACAATGGATTCATCAGTTATAATGGTGATGCTGATAAGAGCATGCTATTAAACAAGCTAAATTTTGTAGTAGAATATATTAAAACGAACTTAAAATACAATTCATATATCCAGAATTGGGATGCCGAAAGTAAATCTTACCCTTCTATGTGGCCATTCAGTTTTACAACTTTTGATATCTCTGATCAAATATGGTTAAGCTCCTCTATAGCAATTGTTTTATTTACTGCTATTTTAGCTAAAACACTAATAACATGGAATCCATGGAGCAAAACATTAACTACAACTGATGTCTCAATTTCTGCATCATTCGAATTTAAATTGGAACTTTTATTAGGCTGGTTTCTTCTTTATTTCCCATTTTTGAAAGCTTCTCATAATAATTTATATATTATCCAATATTTTATCAGTTTTTATTTTGGTGAACTAATGTATGTTACTATAATGAATGATTTAGTAAGATATAGTTTCTACTTCAATTTAATTCCAATTGGATTAGTTTCATTTGGTATTTATCAATCATACTTCCAACGTCTTTTATAAGAAGTAATATATCAACACATTTCACCAAGATGATAAAAAATATAGTAATAGTATAAATAAAAAAAGATGGTTTAACATGTAAATTTATAGAAATATTTTAATGTTTATAATATTAAATTTAAATAATAAAATTTTATATAATGATGCTAAGCGAATGAATAATTTTAAAGTTTGGTAATTTTATCAATATTATGATTACCAAAAAACATGAATACATGAATACTTGAAAGTTAGGATTGAATTGCTATGTTGAAAAAAAATGTCTATATGCACTAGCATATCCTATTTTAAAAATGCAGAGAAATGTGTGACAACGACTGACCAAATTAAATGGAAACCTTTAAACTTTAAATAAAAAAAGGTAAGAAATAAAAACAGAAACTTCTATCAAGTTAATTATATAACAAATTAACGACACATTGGAGAATCTGTCCCACTTGGAGCCAAATAATACATAATAACATCATCATCCAATGATTTTCTTGGGCTTGCAGTGTTTTCGAACCATTTGTTTTCAATTTGTGGAGACATCAAATTTGGGTCAGAGTTTGATCTTAATCTATTTGAATTAGGTGAAGAAATTGTCATCATTTTATCAAAAATATTTTCTAAATTTTCTTCTTGAGCAGAAGGAATTGTATGCAAAGTATTTGTACCATTCATTTTATTTTTAAATTCAATTACATCTTCTTTTAATACAGATGGGAAAGTATAATTTTTCAAAAAATCTAAAGAAATATCACTAGCGTCTGATCTTGAAGCGATATGCCTTATAGCATATTTTTTCTCTAAATTATTCAAACCAGATGTTTTGGCACAATAAGCTTCAGATAGGATGGAAGTACCCATAGTAGAGATAGACATAATTCTATCAGGTTCTGGAGTAGTAGTTGAATTACGTTTAGTATAATTTGATGAACTTCCAGAATATCTTTGTGTATATAAATATCTTGAAAAACTTTCTTGATTATTTGTTGGGATCGATTCTGTAACAAATGCTTTACTTAAAGATTTTGAATGACTTGGAATTGGTGATTTTAATTGTTGTGACATCGGACGTTCATTTACTTCATTAGGTTGATTTTTAACAGCAACTATTTGTTCTTCTGGTTCACTGAAAAAAGTTGTACCAGCATGAGAAATATGTTTAAAACCAAATGGTGATGAGATTGTTTTAAATTCCGATTTAGTGGAAGAATCTTTACCAGTAAATATTTTTAAAAAATCTTTTGATTTTTTTCTCTTATATGAAATTTTTTTATTAGTATGTGATTGTAGCATTGTTGGCAATTTAATATTATTTTTATTTTGTAATAATGGTTTATCACTATTGATAATAGTAACACCAAATTGTGTTTCTTCATCATTGACCATGAATTGTTCAGATTGCATACCGTAAATTTTTTCAGCTTCTTGATCTTCATCCAACCAAATGGAATTCATCTGTGGTAATTGTGAACTTGGAATCGAAGCTTCAATCATTTTTTACTGTTATTTTAAAAACTTCAATATATCTATATCTTAAATTCAGTTATCCTTCTTGTTTTTTATTCTATAAATCAATGTTTCTCTATTAAAATGTAAACCTTCTTATTGCATTCAGCATAAAATACAGCAATACACCCAATTTAATAATGTATTGGTCTCTATATAAATTGAAAACTTAAAATAATTAGGTATTTATATATACTCTAAATTCAATAATATTTTTAAGGCTAGCAAAACACCAAATTTTTCAATGATCAAAGAAAAAAGTTTCAATTGGATTCCAACGAAATACTTAACTGAATTAAGTAAAAAAATAAAAACAGAGTGTCAACGCTAGTGCAACAACTCATTCAATTCTCAAGAATACAAAATACTTTTAATTTATGTTACTTTATTAAAGATTTAATCATCATTTTATCATTATTATTGCAAAAAGTTTTTCATCTATCTAACTATCTTGTAATGTTAAAAATAAAAAGCAATTTTACGCTAACAAACACTTGTAGAAGCAATGCATTTTTCATTATGGGTTTTCCCACTAGGAATTCGTTATCCTAATTAGGAAATAAAATTTACCACTATGTTTTGTAAAATTTTTCATTTAAAATTCGTAGTTCTGCTGCGGTGGCTTCTCTACTAATTGTGTTTTTTCGTAAAGTTTATAATTCGTAGTATTTCCTAATTAGGTAAAATAATAGAATAGACATAAATAAATTTCGAGTTTTCTATAATATATATTGTAAAATATATATTTTAAAACATGTAAACATGTAAACATGTAAACATAGCATAATTATCGTTAAATAAACTATTTTGCATTAAAATTGTTTTTATTATTACACCGCAGTCCATATCTGGTTTCCAGAAACTGAGGACACAAATTCAAAAACTTTGAAACTAACTCATGATAACGTTTACTGACATTGATGCTATGATATAATATTATTTTAAAAATATTTAAATTATACCTTTATATATTCTTAAATGATTTGATGTACCCCTTCAAGTGTCAATGGTTTGCAGTCTATATTTTAATTTTTTTATTACTAGGTTCCACAATTTCATTTTTTCTTTTCAAATTAACGATTTTGATATCACCTAATTGTTCATCATTGACTACATCTACTCCAATATCTCCACCAACTACAACTGTCTGTTTATAACTTTTATTTCTTAATCTACCATTTAATAATACTAATGATGCTAGTTCACCCATTGCTTTAGAACATTTATCACTTTCTAGTCCCATGGATTTAATTAATGCAGTAACACCAACTATATTTCTACATTCTAATGGACTTTTGGCTCCACTACTTACAACTATACCTCTCGATCTAGAGCTTCTAATTACACTTCTTGCATTGGATATGAATTGTCTTCTCATTTGGGTATCTCTTAATACATATCCATAGACAATTTCAAGTTTAATACCTCTTCTAACACAGCTACATATACTTTTATGCTTTAAAAAAACCGGTAATCTATTACCAAAATCGAATGTTAATATATCAATATCTAAACCTGTGGTGGCTAATGTGATACCTTTTTCACTGATTGGCATTGCCGCAATAATATCATATGCTTGTGAAATTTTTGAGATCGATTGACCCTTTGATGGATCATCTATCACCAAAGTTACTCTGGAATATATTTTCATACCTGTTTGTCTCATAAATTTACCAAATCTTTCTTCAATTTTCATTGGATTCATTTCATTCATATTATTCGGAAATTTTTTAGAATGACTAACTGTGAAATTTAATGCAACATGTGAATAACCTAGGATATGTAATGTTTCCAAAGTCTTCTTTAAATTCGATATATTTTCATTAGTAACAGGTTTACTGAAATCTTCTTGTGGCCATCTGACATTTAAATCAACCAACATTTTATGTTTAATATTTAGTAATGTGTATGCTAAATAAATGTTTCTTTAAGGGCATCAGCTTAAGTTATACAAAAATAAACAATATAATATTATCAACCTGAAAATTTTCTTTGATCTTATATGTTATTTAAGTAGAATTTTAATTTATCAATTGTAATTTATTGATTTATCACTGATGTCCATCGATTTTAAAATTAAAATTTCAATTTTCTTTGTATTTTTTTTCTTCAAAATTTTTAATCGCAGAGGAACATCCGCTGTGTTGGTCAAAAATTTCAATTTTAATGATCAAATTATTGTAAATTCACTATAAATGAACAACTCTTACTGAAATGAATTGTTAAAATTTGAAATTGATATCAATATTTATGATTATTATACATAATATTATTTAAAGTTGAGTGTTGTCTATATGGACTATAACGAGATTATTTATAATTCACCTTTAACAATGGCACCAGATTTCAAGTCCTTAGCAGAAACCCTTAATTTACCATCTTTATTGATGTTAAAAGTAACTTCAATACCTTTGCTGACACCTTTAACACCTAATTCCATTAATTTATTGCTTAATTTGTAATGCTTTTCTCTGACAATTTCTGGTTCTTCATCAGACCATTCTTCACTGTCATCTTCATCTTGTTCAACTGGAGTTGGTTCAATAGTTTTTTCTTCAATGAAAGATTCACCTTCGTATACACCAACTAATAAATCACCGGTGGCAGATTTTAATGTAATTTTTTTTTGAACTGGGTAAGAAGTTTCTGGTAATAAGACTGGTAAGAAATCACCATTGGCACCGGCTAAACCGATAGCCTTTGGTAAATGTGGAGTGTTGATGACAATTGGTTGTAAGGCTTCCTTTAATTCGTCAGCATCGTAAGCACTTAATAAACCAGCTTGTAAAGCAGCACCAGAAGAAGATAATTCATTCGGATAGTTAGAGGCATCAGAATGTTGTGGACCTAAAATTTCAACAGATTCTGGGAATAAAAATTCTAAGTTAGAAGACAATTTTGGAGTAAAAGCTACACCACCAGTTAATAAAACAGCGTTGATGTCTAATAAATCTAAGTTAGCCTTGGCAATGACAGATTCAATGAAAGTGGAAAATCTGCTGAAAACCTTGTTAG
>JAJMDZ010000061.1:34201-68020 GCA_030573835.1 Tetrapisispora taiwanensis (nom. inval.) | reverse complement strand
ACATTCATCATTTATCACACATTCACTTACATTTATACCCAATACTTACTGTTCCCTAATAATACCTTTTAACAATAATATAATTATTATAATATATATAAACACTAATTTAATTAAAACTATAACTAATAACTAATAACTAACAATTCAAATATTTAACTTACAATAAAATAAACTCTAAACTTAATTAATTGGGGCAATATATAATAGAAATATATCCTCTTATAATTCAATCAATTATATATTTCCAACTTTATTCTTCTACTATATCCTAACTAAAACAACACAATTAAGACACTCATTTTCATTTCAATATTTACACTTATACACCACAAATATCTAAAATATTATCATTTATTCCAACTTGTATACTTTTAAAAATAATTTTTACCATTTTATCTAATTAATTACCCATTAATTTAAATATATAAATTCACTGCAATCATAACAAAAACATTAAAATCTCATGTACTTCCACCATCATCACCATTTATCAAACTATTACTACATATACTGAATAAACACTCTCTAATTTATATATATCACTCCAAATATCTCACAATATACTCCACAATCACCCAATATCTGGCCATCTTTATTGCCATCTTCCCTAGCTATTATCGTGCAAAACGATCACTTGCCTCATCACTTTTCACCGTCCCCATCGCCCGCCTAAATTTGAAAATTTTCATTTCGAAAATGAACAAAGGGATAAAAACAAATAAATATGCAATAATATATATATATAATTACCATTATTCCATCAATATTAAACATTTCAACTTCAAATAAAAATATATCAGCTATTTATAACATAATAATTCTAATTTGCTTTTTAATTTCAAAAAATATTAAAAACCCATGGCTTAATTAAGGTCCATTCATCGAATAATTAAAAATATTAATTAATAAAAATTGGCAATAAATCTGCTAAATACACTAATTAATTGCAATTTACAATATAATAAAAATAAATATGGACCAATTAGTATAAATATTATGATATATTTAAAAATGTCAAGATAAAATTTGGGATTTAGATTATTGATATTATAAATTTAATGATCTCCTAATAATTACACATTTCATTATATCTCAATTGTTATTATCAAATGGGATTAAAATCAATAAATATGAGCAATATAATTTATAAAATCACATAACTGATATTTACAGCAAGAACAATCAATCAAGATTGCTATAAAATTATGGATATTTTTATACTATACCAAAATAAACTTCAGTTAATTAATATCAAAAATGAACTAATAAAAATGTTGGATGATATCATAACATTGTATTTGACTATATCAAATTACTATTCGATAATTCTATCCAAATACATTCAATATCAACAAGATAAGAATATTTTATTTTTGAAGAATAAACGATTAATTTAGATACAATTAATAAAACAAGAAATACAAAATAAATATCAGCATGGTATTAAAACAAATTAATATCTTGAAATCTAATAATTTTAAAAATAGATTGATATTATGAACCAATTATCATTTTAACGACGTATTGGAGCTTAATAATAAATATTGTTTGTTCTTTTCGAACTATGAAAGTTAGATATTTTAAAACAGTTCTCTTGTTTAATTGTTAAGTTTTAAATATATTGACTTTGTAATATCAGTAGTTGACAAGGTCAATCTAATTTTGGACAATAAACAGTAGGTATTTTTTAAAATTTTGATTATAATATATTCAATTAAAATAAAAAGAAAATCTTTCAGATATATATTTTTAGTTAAACCTAAACGTTGTGTGATTGAGAGCCACAGGTTCATTCATTATTATTTAATTTTAATAACTAATTTTTTGTAAATGAAAATAGTGTTAAATTATATCTTAGCTTATTTTATTTTTAATATACCTAAGTTAAATGCATAGTTTTCAACAATATCCAATGATTTTTGAATATTGTAATTTTAATTTCAAAGAATCTTTATCAAAAAGATTATTGTACACTTGTTGTTGAAAAGTGTTAAATATTACTTTTGGGTTATTAAATATTATAATATTTACGATTATTCTTTTATAATTCCTGTGTTTTTAAAAATTTCAATTTAATGAATTCAATAATCTTGCCCATTTTACTAATGAATCTTTTCTTTGTTCTTTCATTAAATTTTGACAATACTCAATATTGTCTAAATATTTTTTTTCAGTTAAAATTGATTCTAATTCTTCCCAATTATTAAATTGTATGAAACATTTTTCAAATTCCGGTTGATAATAATCTACGTTTTTGAACCATTCACCTGGTCCACCGATTTTCATTGCTTTTAACAATCTTGCATTTTTATAATCACTATGAGTACCAATTTTTTCAAAGAAAGATGGAGATGGAATAGCGATTAAAACACCAGCCATAATATTTTCCCACATTTTCATTACAGAAACTTGATAAGGTAAATCTACAATAATTGATTTATATTGTTTTAACGTATTTGGACCACCATAGTGCCTTGGCATAATTTTACAAACAGATGATATATGTTCTTCCATATTTTTCATTAAGAATTCTGTATTTGATTCGAATCTATTAATTATTAAACATGGAGCACCGACATATTCTTTGTCAATTGTGATTGTTTCAATATTAGAGTTCCCAAATGGTCTAATGATTGGATAATCTTTCTTCAATTCTACTTTATGATATTTCATATAAGGTATTTCGAAAGCATTATTTGGTACTAACGTTAATTTATATTGATCATCACGATTCAATGCAAAATTAAAATCCCTTTGGAATTCTTCTTTATTTTCAGGTTGAATACAAGCTTCGTATCTTGTTGATAGAATAAAGATAACATTTTTACAATGTTTATTGTCATTTTTAATAAACTCCCAACCATCAGATAAACAATCGGATACTATAATGGCATCGTGATTTTTACAAATATCTCTTGCCATTGCTTCATCTGTACCAATATCTTTAAAGTCAATACCATAATATAAAACGTAATCGACATTTTCTAATTTTAAATTTTTTTCAACGTACAAAAAATCTTGTACAGTACCTTTATGTCTTGAGACAAACGCAATTTTCATTGTACGATTAACACTTGATAACTGTTGAAAATCGAAATCGAAATCGAAATCTAATGTTAAATTTAAATTCGGTAATCTTAAATTCGACACACCTAAATTATCAACAATATTTGGATAATTATAATCAATAGTCACAACCAATGACATCAAAGCTATAAAGAATATTAAAAAATATATAAATCTCTTAAAGATAGCAATTTTATTCATTATTCAACCAAAAAAAAAAAGTAAGCCCCACACAGAAAAAGAAATTCTAAAAACGATGACGAATGTTATAATTTATCTTATATGACTTAATCACAATACGTAGTAGGCTAATGCAAACAACAAAACCAGAACAATAGACAACTATCCTAAAATAGAGTTTTAAAATGATAGAAATCTTGACACCAAATATCTATAAATACCAATTATAAAAACAAATAAATTATGATAAATTATATAATATATTATATAATATTTTATATCTAGTAATTAAACACATCATATTTCTCATGAACAAATTTTTCAAACGGAATTTTTCCGAAAAATATTGTTTAAAAACGGAAATAATCTGTTATAACCGTAACCGATTTAAGGAATTCGAGTGAGATTGGAGTGAGATTCGAATGCAATTAGAGAGATTGGGGTGGGATAGAACATGATTGCAGGTATTTAAATTAGTATAAGAGATTTCATTAAGTATTTTTTTGATGATATCTTTTTTTAACTGTTTTCAATATCGTTTCATTGAGATATGATGTCGTCGAGGATATTGGTAAGTTGTGAATACCATATTTAATGTATGTTGAATCACGCCGGTGGCAGTATCTTATATATCAGTATTGGCAGATTAATGGTCTATCCGATATTAAATTATAAGTTATGACGATCGGGTTCTTATTATTTTGATGATAGTGATTAAAATAATTTGCACTGTTTACACCAGCATTCAAGCATACACCGCTCCTTGTTCAACAAACGTCATACATCTCAGCTATTCAATTGACATATTTCATTTATTCACTACTTCAATTTGTTCATTATATCCATCATCGTTTAATTGAAATACCGTTGCATTCGTTGCAACCGACAGGAATAGCACAACATTACCGTTTTAAGCCCGTCCGGGGGATGGAGATTGAGCGGAAATGTGACGGAAATGCGACGGACATTCGACGGACATTCGACGGATATCATAAGGGTATAGTAATTGTAACAGTATAAATGTTACAAGAACACTAGAAATAATGGGAAACAACCCATTTGATTCATCAAAATGATTGATATATAAAGGAGAGGTTATTTGAGAGTAGTTTTCTTTTTTTTTTCTTTCTCTATTGTTATTTCCCATTTCCCTTTCATAACTTTTTATAAACGCATCCATATCAACAAACTGATATTTATATCATAACTGTCGAAGTAAAAAAATAAAAAAAAAAAAATGTCTTTAGTCAAGCAAGTTAAATTTGGTAACACTGGTCTTAAGGTCTCTCCTATCATTATTGGTTGTATGAGTTTCGGTAATAGACATTGGTCTGAATGGTGTATCGATGACAAGAAGAAAGTTTTCGAATTATTGAAATACTGTTACGACAGAGGTTTACGTACTTACGATACGGCTAACGTTTACTCTAACGGTTATAGTGAAATTTTATTAGGTGAATTTTTAAAACATTATAATATCAACAGAGAATCTGTTGTTATTATGACTAAATTATTTTTCCCAACTGATGAATCAAAGCCTGAGTTTGCTTTACCAAATGGTTACAAAGATGAAGAAGAAGCATTATACTTTGTCAACAAATTTGGTTTAAATAGAAGAAATGTTATTGAAAGTGCCAAAGCTTCCGTCAAAAGATTGGGTACTTATATTGATGTTTTACAAATTCATAGATGTGATAGAGAAACTCCATTTGAAGAAACCATGAGAGCTTTAAATGATTGTGTTAATGCTGGTTACACCAAATATATTGGTGCTTCATTAATGAGAGCCACTGAATTTGCTGAAATGCAATTTATTGCAGAAAAACACGATTGGCACAAATTTGTTAACGTTCAATCTTTATACAACTTATTGTTTCGTGAAGACGAAAGAGAACTAATTCCATTTACTAAGAAATTTAATGTAGCTTTAACACCTTACTCGCCATTAATGAGAGGTTACTTAGCAAGACCATACGGTATCAAGACTGTTAGAAACACTACCGATAAACATATGTTAAAGATTAAAATTGATGAAATGGAACCAAATGAAAAAGAAATTATTAGCCGTGTAGAAAAATTAGCTAAGGAAAAGGATGTCTCCATGTCAGAAGTTGCTTTATCTTGGTTAGTTAAACAAGGATGCCAACCAATTGTTGGTTTAAGTTCTGTTGAAAGGGTTGAAGAGGCTATTAAAGCTTTAGATCTAAAACTAACAGAAGAAGAAACTAAATATTTAGAAGAGCCATACACTTCTAAACCACAGTTATTAATGTAATTGTGATTTTTAACGAATTTATATCTGTTCATAAATATTCTTTGTAGCAATATTAAATATTAAGCAACACTCTATATACTAGAATTACAATATTTTTTTAATGCATATTCATTAACGTAAATTTATAGTGATGTATTATCTACAAGTAAAATTCAATTTTTGTGCTAATTTACTTTATCAATTATGTATTCACCTGGTTTAATTAGTTTCAAATAGTCATCACAATTCATAGTTTCTTGTTCAATATGCGAAATTGTAACTATAGTACCTGGCCAGTATTTTTCTAAGAATATATGACAAGTTCTGATGGAATCATAATCCATCCCAGAGAATGCTTCATCAAGCAACAAAATTTCAGGAAATTTGATAATGCTTCTTAAGAATAATGTTAATTTTTGATCACTTACTGATAATTGGTTGAATTTTACATTTTTTTTATCATGCAAATCAAAATATTTTAGGTAGTTATCTATCCTATGTTTTTGTTCTTCAGTTAATTTCTGTAGATAATTACTGAAATTATTTGAAGATCCAATATTTAGTCCTGTAGCGATGACTTCTGCAACAACAAGTTTATCGCCATATTCTTTTAATGCAATAGCATGTAATTCCGGTGAAGTAAAACCTATTCTGGCATTGATATCAAAATAATTAGTCTTACCAACTTTTCTTGGAATACCATTATCTAAAATTTTTGAATTCCATGATTGTGCATGTTCAGCCATTATCAAAGCAAAAATCGTAGACTTCCCAGTCCCATTTTCACCACGTAGATGCCATTTACTACCTCCTTTGACTTCCCAGTTTATGTTTGATAAAATTTCTTCACCTTTATATTTTATATTAACATTTTTTAATTCGAATGCATTGGATGTTTCGCTTTTCCTTGACATATTATTAAAACCTACAGGAAAATGTTCTATTAGTTTCTTCACGGATACCCCATTTCTTATTAGCTCTGAATCTTCTTTTTGTTGTGAGATTTCATTTTGTTTATTCTTTATTTCCTGAAGTTGTATAATGAAATTGTGAATAGGACCTTGGAACTTAACACCACTTTCATCAACATAGCATATATGTGTACACCAATCAGGTATCGAGTCCTGTACCCTTAATCCTAATATTATTGATGTGTTATTTAAATATGAATCACTTTTGCTATTTCTATTATCAATATTTTCAAAGAAATTAGATATTATTTCTGTAGTGTTTGGGTCCAAACCCAAAAAGGGATCATCAACTAATAACAAATCTGGTTGTTTCAATAAACTTTTTGCCATTCTGGCTCTTCTCATCTGCCCGTTACTTAGACATATTGTCCAGCGATCTTGCAAATCTGTAAGTTTCAATTTGTTTAATAAATATGTGTATAATTCCATATTAACTTTACGATCTGTAGTTTTCACATCATAAGTTACAAGATTCGAACCAATTGAATTATTTAGAATAAATTTTTTACAAGTCTGATCGAATTCATCCTTATAAAATTCATACCTTGCACCTAAATGAGCAGTGGATACAGCACCTTTAAATTCCATTAGCTCGACATTTAAGAATTCATTATTAGAATATAAACTCTTACCATATAATAATGAAAGAGGTGGATCACATAGATATTTATTACCAATTATTTTTAAAAATTTTGATTTTGCTGGACCCCAAATAACCCATTTTTCACCATTAAAAATTTCAAAATTATTAATTTTATTTGTAAAAATGGGTATTGAATTTTTAATTAATGATGATTTAAATAGTGCATCATTGATTCTAACTACTAAAGTTTTAGATCTCATTGAATCAGTTCAACTTAATATTATTAACTGTCTCACAAAAAATATCTTTAGTTTCTCACAAAAATAGTTAAATAAAAACAGAACTCATTAATTTAATTTCAAAAATTGACAAATGTTTTAAATTCATTGCAATCTAAACTAATATCATATCTTAAAATAAAACTTCAATGACTAACTTATTCTCATCACTTTTCCTTTATAAATTATTTTTTTGTCAGTCCTCGTAAAAAGGACCTTCCATCGATGTTTTCCGTTACGTTTTTTTAAAACAATTTCAAAATTTTGATTTAAGAAATTTTGGAGAACAGTTTAAAAGACAAAGATACTTTATTTAAACTGTTGTTAAATGTATATCATTAACTCAATCTTATACAATTTAATCATTTTTTTATTTGTGATTAGGTATAAGAGATAAATAATCAAACATTGATTGATTTCCTATTATTTGTGGGCAATTTAATATTATAACTTGGAGAAATCGAATAAATATTTGAATAAAAAAATAATATAAAAAATGAATGAAGAGACTCTAGATACAAACTACGATGTTATCGTATTAGGTACCGGTCTAACCGAATGTATCTTATCTGGTTTATTATCTGTTGACGGTAAGAAAGTTTTACATATTGACAAGCAAGATCATTATGGTGGTCAAGGTGCTTCTGTTAGTTTATCCCAATTATATTCCAAATTTAAAACTGGTGATCAAGTTTTATCCCAAGCTGATAGAGAAGCTAAATTTGGTAAAGATAGAGATTGGAATGTTGATTTAATTCCAAAATTTTTAATGACCAATGGTGCTTTAACTGATATTTTGGTTCACACTGATGTAACAAAATATGTTGACTTTAAACAAGTCGATGGTTCCTATGTCTACATTAAGGGTAAAATTAATAAAGTTCCAGCTACTGAAATGGAAGCTATATCATCTCCTCTAATGGGTATTTTCGAAAAGAGAAGAATGAAGAAATTCTTAGAATGGATTGCTGGTTACAAAGAAGATGATTTAGGTACTCACCATGGTTTAGATTTAGATAAGAATACAATGGATGAAGTTTACTATAAATTCGGTTTAGGTAATTCGACAAAAGAATTCATCGGTCATGCCATGGCTCTATGGACTAACGATGCTTACATTCAAGAACCAGCAAGACAAACCTTCGAAAGAGTTTTATTATATTCTCAAAGTGTTGCCAAATTTGGTAAGTCTCCATACGTTTATCCAATGTACGGTTTAGGTGAATTACCTCAAGGTTTTGCCAGATTGTCTGCTATTTACGGTGGTACTTATATGTTAGACACCCCTATTAACAAAGTTGAATATAATGCTAATGGTGAATTCGAAGGTGTCGAAACTAAATTAGGTAACTTTAAAGCACCATTGGTTATTGCAGATCCATCATATTTCCCAGAAAAATGTCAACCTACAGGCCAAAAAGTCGTCAGAGTTATCTGTATTTTAGATCACCCAGTCGCTAACACTAAGGATGTCGACTCTCTACAAATCATTATTCCACAATCTCAAGTTGGTAGAAAGAATGATATTTATATCGCTGTAGTCTCTTCAACACATAATGTTTGTGCCCCAGGTCACTACCTAGCTATTTGTTCTACAATCGTTGAAACTGATAAACCTGAATTAGAATTGGAACCAGCTTTCAAACTATTAGGAAATATCGAAGAAACATTCGTCGATGTTGTCGATATAATGGAACCAGTTAAGGATGGTAGCGAAGATAAAGTATATATTTCAAGGTCTAATGATTCTTCCTCTCATTTCGAATCATTAACCGATGATGTCAAAGATTTATACAAGAGAGTTACATGTAATGAATTAATTTTAAAGCCAAAGGAACAAGAAGAAGCTTAAACAACATATACTAAATAATTAATATACTACTCGAATGGAATTTCATTCAAATATATGACATATCTGTAAAATTATTTATCTTTTTAAAATAAATTCGTAGTCATAAATAATAATAACGATAGTAAAAACTACAAATTCATAAAAAAAAATTCTCATTATTGCGTATTATATATATATATTTAATATAAATGGTTCATTATCCAATTGGTGTCATTAGTTTCTTCTCACATTTTGCTCTTGTATGGCCTGTCTCATTACAGAACGAGCATTGTATCTTATTCTTTTTCTTTTTCTTAGAGTTGGTGGTTCCAGTTTCGTCATTATAATTTGAGATATCATCAATTGATTGATTTGGATGCTGTTCTATTGGCACTAGAATATATTTTTCACCATCTGGTTTTGTCATTGTTTCAAAACCTTTACTTAAAATCTCATCCAATTTTGAAGTATTCAGACTATAGTTACCAGACGACGTGCTTTTTGATAAACTTAGTAGTAAAGTTATCAATTTATCTAACTGCTTCATCTTTTTATCATATACCGCATTCGTTTGAGTTGATTCTTTTCTGTTTTGTGCTATGAGTTTTGCAATATGATCCATTGCATTAGATAATCTAACGATATCATCACCTTTCAACAGATTAGCCATCGTAGTTTATAATCCAAGAGAACTTACTGTTATTGATTTTAATTATATTAAATATATTATTATCTGTATCTTAATACAATTTCATCTGTAATGCAATTAAATACATATATACTTACAAAGTTTTAGAGTTTCCCTATTTAGTAACTAATTCAAAGGTTTTTTGACTATTTTGCAAACAATCTTTCAACTCATCGGAAGTAAAAATTTTGCGATGAGTTGAAAACTGAAAAATTATTGTCAATGTAACAAATTGTTTTATATCAAACGGTATAGAATTTGTAATATATACGAGAGTATATTTACCATATGATTATAATTTGAATATATTTTTAGTACATTGATATTGAGAATTTTGTAACTTTAAAAAGATATACAGTAATCTAATAATGGCTCGTAGAAAGGGAAACAAAAAAGGTGGTAAAAAATTTCAAAAACCACAAGCTGATTGGGTTGATCTAAAGAAAGAAAACGAAAAATGGGAAACATATTATAAGAACATGCTATTCAATGGCGATCTTGATGAATTTGAAAAGTTCAAGAAAGTTTGTCAAGAAACATTACCAATTACTTTTAGAATTACAGGTTCCAGAAATCATGCTGATGAAATTTTAAAATTATTTAAAGAGAAACATTTGAAATTCTTAAATAATGCTGAATACGAAGGTATTAAAATCAAACCACCAACTGAATTACCATGGTATCCAAACAATTACGGTTGGCAATTAGAAGTTCCAAAGACTGTTATGAGAAAACATGAAAATTTTGCTAATACTCAAAACTTTTTAGTTGTGGAAACTGATGTTGGTAATATTTCAAGACAAGAAGCAGTGTCTATGTTACCTCCAATTCTTTTAGAGGTTGAGCCACATCACTTTGTCTTAGATATGTGTGCAGCTCCAGGCTCTAAAACAGCCCAATTGATGGAATCGTTACATATGAATAGTGATGAACCATCTGGTTTCGTTATTGCTAATGATGCTGATAATAAAAGATCACACTTATTAGTTCATCAATTAAAAAGATTAAGTACTTCTAATTTATTAGTAGTTAACCATGATGCTCAATTTTTTCCAAATCTAAAAAATAGTAGTAATGATGCTTTTCCACAAGAAGAATTAAAATTCGATAGAATTTTATGTGACGTTCCTTGCTCAGGTGATGGTACTATGAGGAAGAATGTTAATGTTTGGAAAAACTGGAATACTCAAAATGCATTAGGTTTACATACTGTACAATATAATATTCTGGATAGAGGTTTGACTTTATTAAAAGATGGAGGTAGACTTGTTTATTCAACATGTTCTTTGAATCCAATCGAGAATGAAGCTGTCGTTGCAGCTGCTTTAAGAAAATGGGGTGATAAAGTAAGGATTGTATCTTGTCAAAACAAGTTAAAGGGTTTAATTAGATCTAAGGGTTTGACCACATGGCCAGTCATCAACAAGGAAATGGAAAAAATCTCTGTCAACGATACGGGTGATAAAATTAATAAATCATGGTTTCCGCCATCTAAAGATGAATTAGCTACTTTCAATTTGGATGAATGCTTAAGGGTATATCCACATCAACAAAATACTGGTGGGTTTTTCATTACAGTTTTTGAAAAATTATCTCAAGACAATAAGGAAGTTGAACCAAAGAGAGAAGTAAAGAAAGTTTGTACAGAATCAACCACTTCTGATTCTGATGCTAAGAAACAATTATCCAAAAATGAAGAACCTGTTGTATTTTTACCGTCTAATCATGAAGTCCTTGAAACATGTTCTAAATTTTACGGTATTGATAAAGATTTTGATTTAAGCACATGCTTAGTTCGTAACACTTCTGGTGAACCATCTAAAACAATCTACTATGTTTGTCCTTCATTAAAACAAGTAATTCAACATAATGATAATAAATTAAAAGTTATTTATACTGGTGCAAAAATATTTGTTTGTCAAAGGAGTGATGTTGAATGCTCTTGGAAGATACAAAGTGAATCACTATCATATTTACAACATCATATGAAGTCAAATAGAATTTTGGATTGTCCAATGGATCTTCTTAAATTTTTATTAGAGCACCCCCTAACCACTGTTGATGAAATTGAAGCATCTAATTTATTCCCTGAATTTACAGAAAATTTAAAGAAACTAAGTTCTGGTTGTATATTTGTCAAAATTAATAGAAACGGATCTGAACAACTAATGTTACCTCTATGGAAGGGTGTTAAGAGTTTAAATCTAATGGTTCGTAAAGAAGATGTCAATGAAATGTGTTATAGAATTTTTGATAGGAAACTTTCATCCAATAAATCTCAAAAGGATGTAACAGTAAACAACGAAATTAAAACTGACGATTAGGATATTAGTGCTTACATAATTAATAAATACAAAAATTAAACTTTATTTGTTGAAATTTTTTTTGATTTCATTTAAAATTAATGTTATATAAATATAATAATTAGTGAACTAAGCAATGCACTTTTTTAATGATACATTAGAACTATATGTGAAGATGCGAATATATTTCAATATGATTTTTAACTAGTTATAATTAACTTTTAGTAGTCAATTAGTGACCAAGAGTATAAATAGCAAAAGATCTTTGTAGTTGTCTACGGACACTGACTTTTTGTGCATCGACAAATGAATCAACTACAACTTTGATGGCTCTATCTAAATCCCATGATGATACAAACTCTGATAATCTCATTTTGGCGAAAGATTCAGCAATTCTTAAAATGGATTCTAAATGACGGACTGTAATAGGGAATGAACCTGTTGTTATACTTTCTCTTCTTAAATCAGCATAAACTCTGCTGACTTTATCCATGTCCATTTGATGTAATTTAGGATGGATTTTTGTTCTAGCATAATGAATATATTTGATTAATGTACTTTGTGGAATTGGAGAAATTTCTTGTTCTTTCTTTCTTAGTCTTTCTGACTTCATTTTACGGTAATTTTCTTCTTTTGCATTTCTCAGTTCAGCAGCTTCATTGTACACATCTGCATCAAGTTGTTTAGATTCATCACTATCTGGATGGGATCTTAAATGAGAATCAACTACGAAAGTTGCTAATCTTTCATCTGCTTCTTCATCGACTAAATCTCTGACAACACACAAAATATCAAATCTTGATAAAATAGGTTCAGTTAAATTAACATTTTGTGCTAAAGGAAGGGTGGAGTTATAACGGCCACCGTTTGGATTGGCGGCTGCTATTATTGAACAACGAGCTTGTAATGTTGTGACGATACCAGCTTTTGAGATAGAAATACTTTGTTGTTCCATTGCTTCATGGATAGAAGTACGATCTTGGTCATTCATTTTATCGAATTCATCAATTAAACAAACACCAGTATCAGCTAAAACTAATGCACCACCTTCTAAAGTCCATTCTTTTGTTATCGGATCTTTTCTAACAGATGCAGTTAAACCAACAGCGGAAGCACCTTGACCAGTTGCAAAGACAGCTCTATTGGCAGTTTTTTCAACATACTTTAAAATTTGGGATTTTGCAGTACCTGGATCACCCAATAATAATACATTTATGTCACCACGAATTGAATGTTTACCGTTAACATTCTTTGGAACACCGCCGAATAAAGAACAAGCAACTGCTGTTTTAATATCTCTATGACCGTAGATAGATGGTGCCATAGAAGAAATAATCTTATCAACAATCTTACGATCTCTTGACATTTTTCTAAATCCACGTTCTTCTTCTTCAGTCCACTTAAATACATCTAAACTATCTTCGTCCTCATTCAAACCATTACCTCCCAATCTTTTAATAGAATTAGCTTCAATGTTAGTGGCAAAAACAGGGAAACCATTTTTAGCATTTAAACTACCATCATAATTATTTTTATAGATACCTGTGACTTCAATTTGTTCACCAGGTTTAGCTATATCGACTAAATCTGCCAGTAGGATAACTTCTCTATGTCTTGGTAAACGACCAGCAGTGACAAAACCTGGAATTTCTTGTAAAGTAATTCTTTGGTAGTTTCTATAAACTGTTTTTTCACTATTCATACTGAATGGACCTTTAGATTTACAATTTGTACAAAATGATATTTTTAATTCTTCAGTAGCATCTTGAAAATATGGCCCTAAAACGATACCACATTTCAAACAGTTAAATTTAACATATTTTAATTGAGGGAAAACACCTGTTCTTCTTGTTACAACACCTGGAACAGAAACTAAAGATCCTAATTGAGCTTCACGTAATTCTCTAATTAAATATTCACCAGGATAATTTGATATTCTTACATGGATTTCTGGATGAATTCTTGAATAATCTGGATAATGTAATTCTGTTGCTTCCATTGCGACTAAATCAAAAATTTTCAATATTTCTTCTGGACATTCTGATAAGAATAAAGCTAAGACAGCTTTTGAACTAGCTAAATGAGCATAGTTAACTTCTAAAGATTCACTATTAACTTCACCCAGAGTTCTAATACGAGCACCGTAAACAGATCTACCAGTCTCGTCTGTATATTCTAGTAAAAACAGTTTAAATTCTCTTGCAATAGTTCTTGCAACATTTGGTTGAGTAACCCATTCTTTATAAGTAGAAGTTTTCACATTACCTAACGATTCTAGAGTCAATTCTTCTGCTAATGGATCCATATCTAAGTCGCTCAATAGATCATCATCACTTCTATCTAAAGTTTCATATTGTCTTCTACGTCTACGTCTCTGTACAGGTAAACCCATATCATCTAATTTACCAGCACCTTCCTCACCTTCATCGTCATCATCAATATAAGCACCTTGTCTTAATAATCTATCTCTTTCGTTCAACTGCATATCAATTCTACGTCTTTCAGCCAAACTCAATTCTTTTTGGTCTCTATCATCGACTTGTCTCATATCGTAAGTATCTTTCTCCACATCAGAACCATAATCTCTCATCATATCGTCACCCATCAAATCTACTTCATTCATTTGTTCTTCTATATCATCTAAATCTGGAACGTCGTCGATTTCATCATCAGCACCTTCTGGATTAGCCATATCGTCTGGAGCACCAAGTGGAGATGATGCTTCAGTATAACCTCTTGAACCGCCTAATTGTGGAGAAGAGGGAGGCAATCTATCCTCATCTTCTTCATCATCACGTCTTCTTCTTCTGTTATCGTTTTGAGACATGTTCTTTGCCTTTATTTCAGTAAAATTAGAACTTCTAGAATATACCTTTTTTCTTCACTTGATATAGAAACAGGAACTGCAAACTGAATTCAACCAAAACTGAACCAATTTCTAATGGAAAACACAACCTAAAATTTTGTACACTAACTAATGAATAAAGTCAATGAAAAATTCACAAAAATTGCCAGCACATCCCCAAATATAGCAACAATTATAACTAAATCTGGATTGTAATGAACCGTTGACTTTTCTAATTTGTAAAATTTCAAAATTTCAAAATTCTTTCTTGCTCGATTACGCTGGCTGAACTCTGCGAAAAAGAAACGCGTTTTACCCAATTAGGAAATATAATTAATTTAGGCTGGTCAATCGATGCGGTGCACGGGTGTACATATCACGGTCATCTTGTACGAAGCTTTTCCAAGTTGGAAATTGATGAACTTCCCTTTGAAACTGGACAACCAGAAGGGTTCCTTTGAAGGCATGGATGGTGTATCTGTATATGTATGGGTTATAAAGGGGCCATCAGTTAGGGTGTAGTAAGGTTTTGAAGAGTGGACTTGAGAAGACTGTTTTTTAAACTTATCTGTTTTTGTTGCAGCTTTAAGAAGTTAAGATTTTTGAGAAAGTTAGGTTTACAATAGATTAAAGGTGAATAACTATACATTTGGATAAATTTTTTTTGATCGATGAGTGATATAAGTGCTAGTGAGTATTTGGAAGAACAAGAAAGGCTACACGATGAGGCTCGTGACTCTATGCCTTGGGACCCAACTTCCTGTACGTACGAATTGGGTCCATTAAGACAACAAGTGTACGCTTGTAGGGATCATGGAAACATAGGTATATGTTATTCATGTTCAATTCAATGCCACACTACTTGTGACATTGTCGAGCTTTTTACAAAGAGACATTTCACTTGCGATTGTGGTACTGAACGTGATACTAAAACATTATCGAATGGCGATGATGACAATGATGGGAAGACTGACAATAATGTATATTTTTGTTACTTACGTAAGAATAGAGAGAAAGATATTCCATCATTTGACAATATCTATGAACAAAATTTTAATGGCTTGTTTTGTGATTGTTCACAAGAGTATGATCCAGATTCAAATGCTGTTATGTTACAATGTGTAGAAGGTTCGGAGTGTAATGAGGATTGGTACCATGATCACTGCATAATGAATGTCAAACTAAATCAAATTAAAAGAAAACAATTAGGAAATAATGCTGTTGATAAAGTTTTAGAAGGATTCCCAGATATTGATTCTTTTGATTCATATATTTGTTGGAAATGTATATCTAAAAATGATTGGTTTTTCAAACAATTGCTTGCTTTGGAGAATTCAAATGAATTTATTGCACATGTTTTACCAAGAAACAATTCAAATGATGTACCAAAGTTAACACCTTTAAATAAAAATGGGAAAAGAACAAAAGATGACGAATTAATGACCGAATACAGTATATTTTTAAAGGACAATTACTCAGAAAAGTTAAAGAAAATAAGAGATTCACTGGATGCAGAAAACAAATTATACACATTTTTGAAGTACAAAGTACCACACTTAATAGATGAAGAACCAGTTTATGAACAACAACAAGATACAGGTTTAGGAAATGATATTTATGACATTGCAATGCAATCGATTGCTTCGAATTTACAACATGAACCCACTGTTAACACGTTAATTGCATTTCAAAACTTAAAATCAAAATTAGGTGATTTTTTTAAGACATTTGCAGAGAAAAAAGATATTGTGAAAGAAGAAGATGTCAGAAAATTTTTTAAAGATCACAAAAATGGCAATATATAATTGAAACATCTGAACTCAGTTCGATGTTAATCATTAGCATTCTATTATATATATAGAGCATAGATACAATTTTAATTATTAAATTATGGGATTTTATTTAATTTATTTACAGTAGTATTTTTAATATATTCATTAGGTTTGCGGAAACATATTTATAATTGGTTAACAATCTAGTAATTCTTAAACATTGATAATCTAATTGAGATATTAATCTTTATCTTTTTTAGCATCGATTTTTTCAAATTGGGCTTTCCAAGTTTTATTACCTTCTTTTTTAGAAACATTAGAAAATAAAACGTTGAATACATCATCATACCAATCGGCAGGTACTGCTGTTAAACCTTCTTTGATATAATCTGGTAATTCTTCCCAATCATTTAAGTTATCTTTAGGGAAAATAACAGTTGTAGCCCCCGATCTCTTTGCAGCAACCGTTTTTTCTCTTAAGCCACCAATACGTAAAACTTTACCTGTCAATGTAAGTTCACCAGTCATAGCTACAGTCGAATCAACCGATTTATTTAAAGCTAAAGATAGGAATGAAGAAGCCATTGTAACACCAGCCGATGGACCATCCTTTGGTGTGGCACCTTCAGGACAATGTAAATGGATTGATGCTTTTTCAAAGAACCTATTTTCTGGGAATTTTTCAGCCAAGTACATCTTAGCAAAAGAATAAGCTAGACGAGAGGATTCCTTCATAACTTCACCAAGTTGACCAGTTCTTTCTAAACTAGCATGTTTGCAGTGTTCTAATGGTTGCTCGAGTACAGACTCGACATATAATGAACAACCACCCATGCTTGTCCAAGCAAGACCCATAATTACACCAGGTGGTGTTATTTCATAAATTCTATCAGTCGTAAATACCGGAGGGCCAACATAATCTTTTAAATTATCTTTATCAATAATAATTTCAACACTTTTTGGTATTTCTAATGGTTTTTCAGTTTCATAATTTTTAGTCTTATTCTCCATATCTTTTATCTTAGTGACAGATTTCTCTTCCTTACTTGACTTTGTATCATTCTTAACCTCTAAAGATTCTAAAGATCCGGTACCATTAGATGTGCCAATTAATTTAACAACATTGAAAGCAGCCTTACGATAAATTTTCTCAATATGTTTCTTTAAACTTCTTACACCACTTTCTCTACAATAATGTTTCATTAAAGAAGAAATAGCATCTTCTGTTAGATTAATATTGGCAGTTTCCAAACCAGCATTTTTCTTTGCAGCTGGAGCTAAATATTGTTCGACGATCTTAATTTTTTCCTCAGCTACATAACCCGACAATTCAATAACTTCCATACGGTCTAATAATGGTCTTGGAATAGTATCCAGTGTATTAGCTGTGCAAACAAACAATACTTTTGATAGATCAATTGGGATATCTAAGTAGTTATCCAAGAAACTTCCATTTTGTTCTGGATCTAAGACTTCTAATAATGCAGCAGATGGGTCACCGTGAATACCACCATGACCAATTTTATCTATTTCATCAATCAAGATCAATGGGTTTTGTGTTTGACATTTTTTCAATGCTTGAATTATTCTACCTGGTAAGGCACCAATGTAGGTTCTTCTATGACCCTTGATTTCAGCAACATCAGTCATACCACCAACAGAAAATCTAAAGAATTGTCTATCAAGAGAACGAGCAATAGATTTACCAATAGATGTTTTACCCACACCTGGTGGGCCTACAAAACAAATAATTTTACCATTTACTCTTCCCAATAATTTACCTACAGCAATAAATTCCAAAATACGATCTTTGACATCCTTCATACCATAATGATCTTCATCTAATACTTCTCTTGCTTTTGCAATCGAATATTGGTCTTTAGAGTTGACACCCCAAGGTAAAGATACAATCCAATCTAGATAATTTCGAATAACACCAAATTCTGACATTGATGTTTCTAAAGTTGATAACTTTGTAATTTCTTCATCAAATATTTTTTGAACTGCTTCTGGTAAAGTTAACTTTTCAACTTTTTCTTTAAACGAATCAATTAATTTATCACGTCCATTGTCGATACCTAACTCTCTTTTGATACCTTTTAATTGTTCCATTAAATAGTACTCCCTTTGTCTTTTTTGAATTTTAGTTTCAACATCCTTTGAAATTTTATTTTGCAATTCTGCATTCATTAATTCTTTCTTTAATATTAATAACGACTTCTCCAAACGTTGTTCGATATTCGAGGATTCTAAGATAAGTTGTAATTCTTCTTCTTCACCTGCTGAAACCGCAGCAGCAAAATCAGCCAGTCTAGCAGGTTCTTCAAAAATGTTAGTCGTGGCTGATTGAATTGAGGCTGAAAAAGTAGCAATTTGTTCTCTAAACATTGTGTTTAGTTGTGAAATTTCTTTAAATACTTTTAATATTTCAGATGTTAGCGCATTAATTACTGGAGATTTTCTGTCAAAAGGCTCATCTTCGATGTTAGAGACATTTACTAATGAAACATTATAATTCTTTAAAAAGTCTGTTGGATTTGCAACTTCTTCATCGAGATCAGTTATCACTTCGTCAATAGCAAGTTCGGAAAGATTTTTATCATTGGTATCAACAATGTTATTTTCGGCATCTATTATCTTTTTATCAGATTCTATAACAGTATCATTGGAAGAATCAGCTTGTTCAGTAGTTTTATTTACTTGAATTTCTTCTTTTATTTCAACATTTTTGTCATCTTTTGATTGTTCAACATTTTTACTATTAGGTGGAATTAACTCATCAATTATAATCCTCCTATGTGGATAAATTAAAGCAGTCATAGTTTCTGCTCCAGTTTGTTCATCTTTAGACGGGAAAGTACTTGTGATTTGAGCAAAAACACCGACCTTATAAACATCATCGATATTTTCAATAACATCAGTATCCAGCTTGGAATCTTTCAACATAAAAGCACCAATGTAAGGTTGTTGACGTTCTAGCATTTCTTTTATAACTTTCATAACCCTTTCATCCGATATCACTACAGCTTTATAAAAACCAGGGAATAATGGACGTTTAGAAATTGGTAAAGCCAACATTTGTGGATATAACTTTGGAATTCCATCAACCTTATTACTGTTTGGCAGATTTGAGCCAGTGTTATCATCAGAACCATCATTTCCATTATTTGAAGGAGGAGCACCCGAACCACCAATTGATGAAGAAGAGGACTCCTTAATTCCTGTAGATTTTTGTTCTTGTAACTCATCAATATTTACATTTTCTTCTTTTTCGACTGGTTTATCATTATTTTCAATATCTTTTTCAGTATTATCAATTATTTCATTATTTTCAGGGTTTTGTGATTTATCATCCTTATTTAATTTCAAATTATTAGGAATCCCAATTAATTCATTTAACCAATTTTTTTCTAACATTTTTAATTCATCTTGTACGGATTCATTTCTCAATTGTCCCCTAAAGGCATCCCAATGGTATAATTCATCATTTTTTAATCCTTTATTCCTATAATCAATATTTAAATCACTAATTGATTTATAACTTGAATTTCTTAAATTTTGACGAGTCAATTGAAAAACAACATTGGTGAATCGTTTTGAAGTCAATCTATTGAGATTAATCAATCGTGAGTGTCTCACACTCAACATTTTGGCCGCTTTGTTTTTAAAAGTATGTATCAGTTATTGTCTAAAATTTATCTTATAATTAATACAGTAAATTTCTTTTTTGTATGATTTTATTCTAATTTATCACTAGTTCAAATAAAACTAAAAAATTTGCACACAAAATCAATTATCCTAACAAGATAACTTATAAATACACTTGTTGGTCACTTATTATTAATCTTAAAACCTTTAAATCAACAACTACTTATTGATTTGCCACTCTTAAAAAGTAGTTAATAATCTTAAAATTGCACTGTTAATGATTATGCGCGTATAAATTTATAAGGCCAGGCAAATTAAAGATATGTCAAAAGAATCATCACTTTAAAAGAGATAAGTTTGATGAACATATGATGGTTAATGTAATATATCTATAATGAAGATGAGATTATAATGTATTGGATCAGAATTTTTGTTTTATTCTAAAAAAAAAATTAACTTATTTTATTAAGATTACAACTAAATATGTACTTGAAATTCTTTCATCTAAAATGAATATATACTGTAAAGATATGTCTATCTCTTATTTGTTTTGCCTTTGTTTTTGTTGATGGTACTATTTACAACTGAATATAAAAAAACTGAGACTCTTAATATTGCTGGAACGGAGAGCCATGTGGGTGTTAGTTGGATTGGTATTATATAGATATTCTCTTCATTTTATTTTATTTTCATGCAATCAATCTTCTTCGATATCAGACAACTCATTATCATTATCATTGTTATCCAAAATATTGGATTGATCTAATTGATTTCTAATCGTTAATTGTTGTCTATATTTGGCTAAGTATATCTTCAATACTTCTGCATAATTTTCAAATCCTAATGCATGTAAAGAAATAAGAATATCTTCACCATTAATAGTCTTTCTCTTGTCAGAAGAACATCTGTCGCTAGCTTCACTTGTCACAAACGATATAAATTCGCTAACACATTCTTGCATACATTCTTTGGCATCCTTGGAGATCTTAGCATTGGTTGGTAAAGCATTTTTCATCAATTTTGAAACATTATTAATAGGTAACCAACGATCTTGCTCTCGCAGTTCAGAAATAAACTGATTGGTTCTATCATCAACACCATTATTTACAGAATTCGAACTCTCTTTCTCAGTCATACTTTTTAAATAACTTAATCCAATTTTACCTTAATTTCCTACTCTCCAAAATATTAAATAAAAAATGGATTCTTAAATATACTTTTTATCTTGTTAACTTTATAAAATAATATAGATGCACACCTTAGACAATAATTTAAAGCTTTGGTTAAACATATATACCAAATCTCACAAAACTATGCTTATCACAGTTTGGTCTTGTATATATACAATTATCTTTTAAAACAGTTTTGATGATCAAAATGAATCATCTTTTTAAAGTTAACAAATTTCAGTTTTTGAATTGTGAGATTTCAGCGTTTGTAAACGTTGAAAAATTGGAAGTGATGGAAATGAAATTAACAAAAGATATTTATAAGAACTAATGGTTATGAATGTATTTAAAATGGAATTCATTGCTCTCATAACTGTGACATTTCGATCTCTGGTGATACCATCAAGTTTTTAAGTTTTTTTGGTCATCATTTTAGCATCGGAACTTGGTTTGCAAGGCAAGTGAAAGTGAACGAGGTTCTATTTAATTTTTGAAGAATTGAACTTGATAAAAGTGTTAGTTGCAAGAATTACCAATAAACAATAATAACAGCTTAGATACGCAGTTATAATAAATTAATACAAAGATGGAGAAACATGGAAAACCAGAGAGGGGCAGTTCAAACAGTGAAAGAATACTGGAGAAATCAACAAAAGCAGCCACTTTTTTGATGATGGGTCAATTATTTACAAAGATTGTAACCTTCTTATTGAATAATTTACTAGTAAGATATTTATCTCCAAGAATATTTGGTATAACAGCATTCTTGGAGTTTTTGTTGGGTACAGTTCTTTTTTTCAGTAGAGAAGCCATTAGAATTTCCACTCTAAGAATTAAAGATGATGATGGAGAAATGATATTAGATTTGAAGACACAAGAAAATAGTCCAAATGAAATATTACAAACAGCTGTGAATTTTGCTCAAGTTCCTTTGATGATAGGTATTCCATTGTCTATAGTGTTGACTACATGGCAATACAATAATGTGAATTCATTTTTTGTTTCATTACCTTTTTTCACTTTATCTATTTTCTTAATTTGGATTAGTATATTGATTGAATTATTAAGTGAACCATTTTATGTGGTGAATCAATTCATGTTGAATTATGGTACAAGATCAAAATTTGAAACAATTTCCGTCACAGCTGGTTGTATAGTAAATTTCGTTGTAGTATATGGTTTTGAAAAAAATTGGTATGATATTGAATTCTTATCTGATGACATTGAAGTCGGTAAAGAAGGTATTGCAATTTTAGCATTTGCCTTAGGTAAATTAATACATTCTATTGCATTATTAATATGTTACTATATTGATTATTTAATCAATTTTAAGCCAAAGAATTTATTCAAATTAAGATTAACAAAGATTTCGCACGGTCATCCTAAGAATCCATTTTATTTCCAAACTGAAATTTTAGAACATTTTAAGAAAGTTTATTTTCAAATGTGTTTCAAACATTTACTTTCAGAAGGTGATAAACTTATAATCAATTCTATGTGTACTGTAGAAGAGCAAGGCATTTATTCATTATTATCTAATTATGGTTCATTGATAACGAGATTATTATTTGCGCCAATTGAAGAATCTTTACGTCTATTCTTGGCACGTTTATTGACTAATACAAGAACTTCAAAAAATTTAAGATTATCAATGGAAGTTTTAGTGAATTTAACTAAATTTTATCTATACTTATCCTTATTGATTATCATCTTTGGTCCAATTAACTCATCATTTTTATTACAATTTTTAATTGGTAAAAAATGGTCGACTTCAGTATTATTAGATACAATGAAAGTTTATTGTTTCTACATTCCATTCCTTGCTTTGAATGGTATCTTTGAAGGTTTTTTTCAAAGTACTGCCAATGGTGATCAAATTTTAAGATTGTCTTATATTATGATGGTGTTCTCAGGTATTTTTTTCTTTAATTGTTGGCTATTAATTGGATTCTTAGATTTATCAATTTCGGGGTTGATCTTAAGTAATATTATTAATATGATTTTACGTATATCATATTGTGGATGGTACATTCATAAATTCTATAAAGAATTATACACAGAATCATCGTCATTCTTATTCAATTTCAAAAATTTTGGAGCAATTCTAACATCTGGGTTATTCATAGGTATAATCAATTGGTTTATCATAGGTTATGTCAAGAATTTTAAACAATTAGCTATCAATATGTTATTAGCATTAATACTACTATGTATGATAGTGTTCAAAGAAAGACAAGCTCTAAGAGACTTAATGGGTAGAAACAGAAGGGCAGAAGCAAAAGATATTTAGTGTATTTAAATAGAAAAGTAACATTACATAATATTTTGATATATATATATTTATATATTTATATATTTATTTATTAACATATAATCACTCAAAAACTTATTTGATATAAATTTTGAAGGTTTAAAATGAGAAATAAGGCCATCGCTTACTTGTCTATTTTATAACCATACAAACAGAAAAACTTCAGTTGATTTAGAAGATAAGTGTGTTTAAAATATTGGATTGCAGGTAAGGTTTCATTTGATTAATCAACATTGACTATTAGAAGCTGAGTTCCTACTCTGCTATAATATTTAAATAGTTAAGTATTCGTTTTAAAATAAATTAATTACTATTAAGAGAGTAAAAATATTTTGTTTTAATTGAGGTCCAAAATATTATCTTAAAGTTTAAATATTTCTACAAGATTAAAACTGTTTTTTGCCTAATGAATAATAATATAGGTATAGATGCAAAATTAGAGGAACTTAATCAAAAAACAAATGATAAAATAAGATTCATTACCTTTAATGTCAATGGTGTAAGAACAATGTTCCATTTTCAACCATTTTCACAAATGAACCAGTCTTTAACTAATGTTTTTAATCATTTTAATGCTGATATAATAACCTTTCAAGAATTAAAGACTGATAAATCAGGAATTACGAAATGGGGGAAAGTTGACGGCTACTACTCATTTATTTCAATTCCATCTGTAAAGAAAGGTTATTCTGGGGTAGGTTGTTGGGTAAAAATATATCCTGAAGGTACTCTATTACATGATGCATTGAAAGTTTTGAAAGCTGAAGAAGGTATTACAGGTTATTTAAAGGTTAAAAATGGGAAAGAAGACGTATGTTATAAAGATGATCCAGAGTCGGGAATTGGAGGTTATGAATCTTTAGGTTTTGAAAATGAAGCTGAAGCATTGGAATTGGATAGCGAAGGAAGATGTGTGATGATTGAATTAGCATGTAATTTAGTTGTTATTTCAACATACTGTCCTGCAAATTCATCTGTTACTGTTGAAGGTCAAGAATTTAGATTGAAATTTTTGAAAGTTCTGTTTAAAAGAATAACGAATTTAGAGGAAATTGGGAAAACAGTTGTATTAATGGGTGATTTAAATATCTGCAGAGACCTAATTGATCAAGCTGAATCATTGGAAGTAAATAAAATAAACATTACACCAGAAATAACGGGGTCGATAATTGAAGAGGAAAACCAACAATTGGCCACTGAGTTCATTCTAAACCCAGAGGCAAAACAGAGGAGGTTATTAAATCAAATCTTGACCGATTCTTTTTTACCTGAATTATCAACGAATGGGTTGTTAGTTGATACAGTGAGGAAAGTTCAAACAAAAGATCGATTAAAAATGTACACTGTTTGGAATACCTTACGAAATACAAGACCAATAAATTATGGCTCAAGAATAGATTTCATTTTATTAAGTTCAAAATATGAAAATCTAATAGACTATGCTGATATCATGCCTTGGGTAATGGGTTCAGATCACTGTCCTGTTATCTTGGATATGAAAATACCTGATAACGTTAATTTAAGTCCAGTGATAAAAATACCGAGATTCGAAGCTCGATTCAAATATCAGTTAATGCATAAGAACATATTCGATATGTTTAACAAAAGTAATAATAAAAATGGGAAAGAAGATAATACAAACAAAAATGGCAATCTAAGTGAAGGGACTACGTTTCTTTTGAAATCAAAAGTAACGAAAGGAGTAAAAACAACATCATCAATTAAAGGTTACTTTAAAGTTGAAACAAAAAAAAAACAGTCAGCAATGTCATCAAATCATAGAGCAGCATTAGAAAGACTCGCCAAAAACAATACTAAAGTTAAAGAAACTAATGGTGGCAAACAGTTGACACTATCTAATATTCAAGGGGTTGTATCAGCACCGCTATGTAAACATGGTGAAGAATGTATTTTAAAGACTTCAAGAACTAGAACAAGTTACGGAAAGAAATTTTGGGTTTGCAAAAGGCCTAAAGGTGAAACTAATAATGAAGATTCATCTTGTGATCATTTTGAATGGAAATAATAATACTGTGAATATAAAATAGTAAATAAATGCAGTTTTTTAAAAAATTTTGATAGATATTTATATATACTTCACTGTGGAACATAGTTTTGTAAATAAATTATGCATGATAATTATAATTTTTATTTTTCAATTGATATTATATTAGGTGATGTTAGTCGCATCTTTGATCTTCTTCTTCTTCTTTAATGTATCTTTTTAACCATAACACATCGGATTCTTCTGTTTGTAATAATCTGATGTCAGTTGTCTCTTGTAGAACGTTCATAACTAACGGGAAGTCAAACAACTCATCTGTAGAAATATACGTAAATAAAGATGTAGAAAATGTATCCTTTTCTTTTTTGCCAACTCTTATAAAGGCTAAGTTATTTTCTCTATTTAAAAAGTCATATTCAATAGACTCACCAAAGATTCCAAATGATTTAACCAATGCAGAATTTATCCACCTTCTCCATGTAATTTCATCTAATCTCATTTCTGAATCAACCTCATTATTTTGTGATGTTCTGTAATTGTATATCGTTAGTAAACATTATAGTAAATAAATTAATGCAAATAATTGGTACTTACAATTTTAGTTTAAAATAACACCAAACAGAAGCTTTTTTAGATCCCATTTTTCTACTATTATATAAAAGTATTTTGTTTTCTTTATTTATATTAAGTTAAAAGTTCATAAGGTCTGTGTTTTAACCTATAACTGGTGAGTCATTAATATACTCACAGTTAAATCTTATCGATTATTTACAAATTTTAATTCAAAGTTTCACATTTCTCAATTTGTAAACTCATCGCGGATTTTAAGGTAAGAATAGTTAACAATAAATTAATGATATTTAAAAATGCTTTAAATATATATTTTTTATTTTAATAATTATTTTACAAGGGTATGTATTGAACTTAAGACTCTTCTAAATATCATATATTTATAAAGATTTAAAATGTTGTATAATGTAATTTTAAGCTGATTTCAAAGAATCAAAAATTAGTGCAAATTATTTAGAAAATAGATTTTTTACAAATATCGAATTTTCCTTTGTCCCCCTCAGTTAGAAGAATGAGAATCATCATCATCCACTTGATTGACGATGTCATTTTCATTAGTTTCAGTAGTAATATCATTATTCTCTACAGTATTGTTATTTTGGTTGGAGACAGGTTCAGTTTCGTCTTCAGTATTTGTGACGGTTGGTTCCCGGTCTCTATATGGTGTGTTAAATTCATTACCTTCATCGGTATCAGTTCCAATATCGAAATCATTAGCTTCTGACAATAGACTATTCAAATCATTTGCATCTTCATCGTGACCTTCTAATAAATCATCAGCATCATCTAAGAATTGATCATTGAATAAAGTTGTATAACTTGGTCCTCTTCTATTAGAAGTTCTTTCACGTAAAATAGATAAATGTTTACCAATGAAACGCTTTAAGTTTTCAAACCCTGAATATAATGATGAAGAAGCAATAAACCCAGACCTTACGACAGAATTGACAACTCTATCAACTTCGTTATCCTCGATCAAATTATCACCAAGTCTAATTTCACCAAATCTGGAAAATCCACCATTTCTACGGATACCACGATCATAGATAACCCATGAAAGAATGATGGCAATTATGAAAGGTATCACAAATAATGCAGAAAATGAATAACCA
Source organism: Tetrapisispora taiwanensis (nom. inval.) (assembly GCA_030573835.1). Lineage (NCBI taxonomy): Eukaryota > Fungi > Ascomycota > Saccharomycetes > Saccharomycetales > Saccharomycetaceae > Tetrapisispora > Tetrapisispora taiwanensis (nom. inval.). The sequence continues at coordinate 40,431 of JAJMDZ010000061.1, read as the reverse complement.
TTTATATCGTAATGTTTTTTAAATTCTTCCATTTTTCCTGGACAGGCATGAGGGCTATATTTACCTTCCAAATTTAATCCACCAGTACACGTCGATAGCGGGATTTTTCTGTAACCAGAAGATTCATAATATTCGAAAACATTATCAGATTCACAAACACCGCTTGGATCAATTGGAGATAAACCTTCGACAATCTTACAAGTACCATCATTAGCTTTATAATAATTATAGTCACATTCGAAATCGTTTCTAGTACAGGAACAATTCTTAACTACTCTGAAAGAGTTACTTAATGGAGCATTACCAACATAACAATCATTCTTATTCTTCCTCAAGTATTCAAGTTGATGACCGAATAAACAATTGTCTTTTAGAGGGTTGAATGTAAAATAATCAAAATCATCGTTTTCTTCATTATCTAAATCATAAACACATTGTCTATCGAAGCTTCCTGAAAAATCTAAGGCAAAAGTCTTAGATACTCCACCTACGAATGAACTTGATTTTCCAATTAACAAAAATCTCATTGATGAATCTCCTGGTACTGTTATAATATCTTCAATTAAAACCTTTTCACCTGTAAATTGATATTCTAACCAAGATTTACCTGAATCTAAGGAATAAGATATAGTATCGGTAGCTACGTTACTTTCAACTAGAACTAAAATACCACCATGATCACCATACTCCCATTGATAGTTCCCTTTTTTAACTTCATTCCAAGTAACACCACCATCTGTTGTTAAAAATGTAGAAGATTCATTTTCTGGTAATAAATAAGGACCTACATTACCTACGGCAAACATCACCCCAAAAGCAGATGACGATGAATAAGTATCCCTTACATCACTTCTTTCAGTGTAACCATGGAAGTGTAAAGAACATTTTTCTAAATTCTTACCTGAACATTGGTATTTTTTACCTTCAGAATCTTTTGCTGGTGGTTTAATGTAATTCCAATCAGAACCATCATTATACGTTATTTTAGTTTTTAATCGTTTATTCTCCAAACCTTCTTCCATTTTATCAACGTTACCTACAGTATTAATAATAATAATACCTTCAAGATCTTGTATTTTTTCAAAATCAACAAAGCCTTGACCATTTCTATTCACTGCACGTTCCAGTGAAACAAAAGACGTACCGTTATAGTTAGATTTTAATAGACGACCGTAATTTTCACCTGCATCCAAATTTACTGCTAAATGTAAGAATATAGACCCAGATTCAGACCCAAGAACAGTAAACGATTCTTGTTTTATATCATTCAAATCGGCTGGGAATTTAGCTTCGGCAAATGTAATACCATCTGTAGTTACATGGGTTCTTAATTCTTCATCTCCAAATGGAACTGCAACTATATAGAAATCACCAGTAGACATGGTACCGATAATAGAATCAAAAACAAGAGTCTGTGACTTGAAATAATCATCAGAGCGAACCAAACTTCTACCTGTACGGTTTTCAGTTAATATCATACAAGTAATCATATTTTTAACAGATTCATCTGGGAAAATAGTATTTGCAAAATCACAATGAATACCATTTTGAAGCATTTCTTCGAATGATTCACCGCCATCTTTAGTTAGATAAGCTACAGAATGACATTTAGTATCAAAAATTGACTTACAATTTTTACCACCATAATAAATAAATTGGTTTCTATCCAAAGCATTAAAATTCAATCCCAAACCGAGTTGTCTAGATTCCGGAAGTTTAGTTTTTGAAAATGTCTCACCTCTGTCATGTGTTGTATATAATGTACCATCTTCTCCAAACAAATACGCTGTGGAGTTGAAGTATGGATTAAAAGTAATTTCAATAATATCATTGTCTACTTCAATTAACTTAATTGTTTCACCTCCATCATTTGAAGCATACACTTTCCTATCAGAGGTAGCAATTAATAAGGATTCGCTCGAAATAGTATCAAAATATTTATAGTATTCAATCTTAGAATCTATTGAATTTTCAATAACCCTGATTTTATCACCAGACTTTGTTGGTGATCCCAAAGCTTCACATGATAACTCAAGGTCATCGATTGGTAAATCTTTTTGACATTTATCGTTATTTATTTTTTGTAGAGGTGCTAAAGTAATTTTATTATCTTTTGAACCAGTACATTGTCCGGAAATTTGTAGTAGCTTGTAATCAGGAATACATTTACCTTTTGAATTTTTGGTAAATGCAAAAGAACATTCGTAATCACTGCTATTACATTCAGAACAATTTTCTTTTTCCCATTCTATGTTCTTATATGTTGTTCCAATTAAACATTTTGCGCCAGATTTTCTTCTTTTCATTATGTATTTGGTGCCGACTATACATTTACCATTGCTTAATTCATAGTTTTCAAGGTCTGATTCTTTGCATTTAGTACCTTCAAATAATTTAGAAAAATCGATAGTATATAAGAAAGAGTTGAGTGAATCATCTTCATTGTTATCACCATTAAATACGATCAATCCAGGAAGCATTCCAAGCAACATAAATCTTGATCCAGATCCATCTAAAGTTGTACTTATAAGATCGACTGGAATAACTGGTTCATTTAATTGGTATTCATGCCAAGTTTCACCTTGATCAAAAGAATAGTATATTTCTGATTCAGGATCATCATCTGAGTCTGGGTTAAATGGAACTGCCACAATTATATTACCATAATCTCCGGTTGATGTAATAGTTGAAAAGTCCAAGGCCAATTGCCAGGTTTCACCTCCATCTCTGGATACAAATGTTTTTGCATCATCCCAATCAAAAGAGGATCCATCCGAAACCACACCTACAACTGTTAGAATACCAGCACTAGGCACTGTACTTGATAATCCTGACATTAATGTTTGAATAGAACAGTTATCAAAATCATCGATATCACAATTAAATTTATTTTTGTTTTTTGGATCAACTACTTTTAAATTTGACCAAGTACTTCCATAATCAAAGGATATTTTTGTAACTTTTTCAACGGTATGTTTATTCTGATCTTTAGTATTACCTTTTTTATTACCTCTATTAAGCTGAAACGCTGACGTGAAAGAACCTAACAAGACACCAGGTAGTTCAGGGAAAGTTTTAAAAAAAGAATTACCCATACTTTTTTGTTCTTCAATAAAGGGCAAAGTAGAAAACTTTTCTCCTCTAGAATCTGAAATTAAAAATTCTGTAACAAATTCATTCGATTTAGAACTCTCATTTTCTTTTCTATTTATAGTCAAAAGTATTCTACCAGCAGAGTCCTCGGTTACTCCACCACTTAAATAAAATCTTAGTTGTGTTGGCATATAAGCTTCTTTAAATTGCTTACCATCTCTTGAGATCCAAACTTTTTTAGGAGAATCTCTATTATACCTATCATCAACGGTAATAACCAATAACTGTTGATCAAACACATAAAATGAATCTAAACTTTTATTTTCAAAACTTTCAATGAGATTTACCTTGGAAGGGTTTCTAATTGAGACTTCAAAAAATGTTGAAATTGTTATGGCAGGTCTCCCACGAGAATCTTTTGTTCTATCTCTAAATCTAACAGCCGGGATATCAGCACGTTTTTCGAAATCATTATCTCTTTTATTATTATTATTTTCATTAGCAACAGCTTGTATAACCTTATAAGAACATAACACTGAATCAGATAAATCTGTCAATAATGAATTTTTTGATTTAATACCAAATTTACAATTCAATTCTGCTGTTATGATATTCTTTTTATCTGAGATATCAACATTGCTATCTATTTTCTTAAAGCTTTTACCTGAATCAGATGAAATATAAATATTTTGAGCTGAGTATCTATCACCATCCTTACTTTTGCCTCCTTTACGAGAAACAGTGCCTCTACAAGAACTTAAAATCAATTTACTATCCAATGGATGGGATTTTGCCCAACAGGAAGCATATGGACCTTTTTCCATACCTTTTTCACCTATATTCAATTTCTTCCAAGTTTTACCTTGGTCATCAGTCATAAAAGTTTCATTTTGTAAATTACCAGCAAAAGCTCTTGTACCTGGATAAGCATCATCAATATGGATAAAAATAAGCTTGTTATTTTTTGAATCTAGGTCAACAGTATCCCAAGTTTCACCATTATCCTCTGATCTCAATAAAGTTTGTTCTTCAAGTCTTAAGATAACCGTAGAATCATCAAATGCATTCAGAAAAAAACTATAACCACTTTTAATTTTATTTACAACAGGGCTAAACTCAGCACTAGCTACAAATAAAATTTGTGAAAATAATACCAAAAATGGTATTATAATTGTATTTAACAACATTTTTTTTGAAATTGTAGCTATGTGCTTTTTTCTTTAACAGAATTTCAAAACTGTATAAAAAATGTAACTTATATTTTCAATCTTTTTAAAATTAAAATAATTAAATAAAATAACTTAAATATTGTTTGACAGTTTATCTAAAATAATTAACTGTTATAGATAAATAATTTAAAATTTGTAATACTCCTTTAAAAATGATTTCAAGAAATCCTTAATTTCATAAATTTTTTTCATTTATTGCGCCTATAATTTATTTTTTTGATGGAGTGAAAAATGAATTTGGTTGTAAAATTCTATTAATTTAAAAGTTAAAGGCTACTGGAATTTTTGAAATTGTAAATAAGTTTACAATTACGATGAATTAATTTACTAATATTTTCAGTTATGTTGAACTCTATATATGGTATATGTTTGTTGTATAAAGTAAGTTTAATGGGGCAGTTAACTCTAAACTTTTCTGAAATTTCAGAGTTACGTTTTATCAAAGTATTCAACTATGACTGTCGGATAGCGTGAAGTATTGTTATTTAGTAAAATTGTATTGATTTAATAAATTTTGAAGTGATTGGTAATGAATAGAATTGATCATTATAAAATAGACAGTTAAGCAATAAAAAAAAATTAAAAAATAAATGGTCCCTAGCGGGATCGAACCGCTGATCCCCGCGTTATTAGCACGATGCCTTAACCAACTGGGCCAAGGGACCATTATTACTATAATTTTGTAATAGTTCGTACTATTTTAGTTCTTATTAACAGTCCTAGATTAACAGTTCTAAATTGATAGATAAAGACTTGATCTTTTTAAATTAAAAATCTTAAATCCTAAATAACTAATCGTAAAATACTAAATAAAACTATATAAAATCAATTGTATTTCAAATCTTGAGTTTAAGAAATACAACCGCTATTTATACTTTTGGTTTTCGTAATTTTCTATATTTCAGGTTGTACGGGGTTTTATATGTAACTGGCCTTAACTATGGTAAGTATTCACAATTCCAGTTTAAATCAATGTTTCAATCTAACTGACATGTGTCCTTAACTTAATGTTTTAACATCGAGTTAGGGCATTTCAATTAAATCTAATTTCAAGTAATTTCTATTGTTCCTCTATTGTTACAAATTTGGTTGTAAGATGGTGTCCATGTAGACAAATACTATTAGTAATTGAATTAGGAATATATTCAGAAGCATTTTTATATATAAAGAGGGCATGGCAAAAGAGAATTCACCATTTCCAAAGTTCTATTTTATAGTATTTATAATATTTATAATCTAAGAAGAACAACCTGTTGTTCAAAGGCAATTATTTGATCCGCGTATACATCAGACTTGACTGTCTCAATTGGACTGGCAGCGGAGTTGTTGTTATTTGTTTCAATTGTTGAGTTCATTTTAGGATGAATTAAGTTTAAGGATGTTTGCGTGATATTATAAGTTGTATAAACCCTAGTTTATTTAAATTATATATTATATATTAATTTTACATAAATTATGGAAATACAAGATTTTCATAGTTCCAAATATCTTTAGTTTCTATACAATTGACTATGAATTGGTCACTTAATTATAAAGTTCAAAATCCTCTTCTTGCATTTCTGAACTAAGGATGTCAAGCTTCTCGAATCCCCTGAAATGTGTGAAACGTGAATTTCTTATTCCAATCCCAGAATGTGAAAATATAATAGCAATTGATTATCGTTGTAAACACATCTATCTTATAATGCTCTATAAGCTGACACTATTGTAAGTCGGAGACGATGGTAGAAGTAGATTCTGCGTTAGTAGCAGTAGTGTTTGATTTAATGTTTAATTTATTATTCATATTAGAGGTTATAGTATTACAGTATAATTCCTTGTCCTCTTTACGTAAGATTATAAAAAATATATTAATGTACAAAATCTAGAACTTATCTGTTCTGATTGATTGATAAAAATGCTTGCTAT
>JAJMDZ010000061.1:0-34101 GCA_030573835.1 Tetrapisispora taiwanensis (nom. inval.) | reverse complement strand
CACAAGCTTTGATTACAAAATAATAAGAAGAAGATTCGATTTTGCTTTGGGCTTCTCATCCGAATATAACGAATATAATAATAAATAATAATTATATCTTAACCAACTCTGACGTTATATTACCCATCATCTGACATTGTACTATAATACCATATAACAATAAAATGTTTAATAATATGGAAGCACCATTAATTACTTGAAAGTAGATTTAGATTGTATTGATTCGAATTAAGAGTCAATTATAAATTAATTGTAAATTAAAATTGTAAATTAGAAAAACAATTGATATATAAAGAGGAGATGTTTAGATAAATAATATTTGTATATTTCTCATGTTACAAAGAGAACATGAACTTTAATAGATAACAGTTGATATAAATACTGTAACAATAATCAAAAATTCTTTAGAATTAGAAATATTTTGGGCCCTTCAAGGATTTTATTAATCATTATTTAATTAATAACCAAAATAGAATAACCAAATAGTATAATGCGTTTGTAAATAAAACAAATTTAATCAATTTATAAAGGGATTTTATAGATAAATGAAATTTTGTTGTCTACAGTTTGTTTCTTTTAATGTAACTTTTATAAAACCTGATCAATCTTAATTGCAATCATACCAATTTAGTTAAGCTATGATATTTAAAGTGTAGTCAAAAGTTATTGGACTGGTTAAAGATCAAAATATTTGAAACAGCGAAAATGGAGGGTCTTCAAAACTACGATAAAAATGTTGTATCAAACACTGTAGATGATGAGATGCCGATCTGGAGATTAAATTTTAAGTATGGATGCCAACTATTAACTTCATGAATAAGTACTATTTATTTTAGTTGTCGAATATTTCCAAATTGTTGATTTTTATGTGTCAGAAAATACAGATCATCTACTATAATTTATTATCAAATTTTAACAATTAACATTGTTGTGCCAGGTAATCAGATAATCTATTATGACGTTAACACATCCGAAAGTTACCAGTTTTTACAAAATTATGATTTTGTAAGAATTAGATTAGAAAGTTTGGTATGCCATCTTATCACTTAATATGAGATTGAATTTAAATTAATTGAAAGTCTGGCCAATGGATAGTCATTGCTTCTTCTTCTTCTATAAGAGAAAAGATTTCAACTAATATTTAAAGAATGCTATAAAAATAAATTAATATTGTGTTTACTATTAAGAGAAACGAGCTAATTTTGCAATTAAAAGATGTTATTGAATTGCAAGATGAATTTCAATTTTCTAATAATTGTCTTTAATGACATGATAAATTTCATTAAATGTAAACTGGAATCAATTTAGATCGAAACGTTTTTGTTTTTTATTATGAATAGATGATTGCATTTTTAATTCAAAGTCTATATTATAATGTATTATAATATTTATTTAATTAATTCCTATTATACAGAATTCTGAGATTATCTCGCTCATTCTTTTGCATTGAGTAATAACATAATTATTAAATCTATTCATATTTATTGATGTTTATATAACAAGACCATACGAACACATTTACCATACATCGACGACACCGTCGAAATATGCTGCGTATTCCCAGGCAGATTAAACCATTACTATTTACCTGTAATCTTAGTAGAACCTTGAATGTCAATAAGATAGGATTACCACCCTGTTCTCTTTAATAAAAGGATTACAAACGATACTATCATAATATGTAAAACGTCCATTGATTATTGTCTGTAATATCTCTATAAATGCTATACATACAAAATATAGCCTATATTTCGTTTGTTTCAGCATCTAATATCCAGATTAGTTTGAAAAATGTACTTGAAAACAGAAGTTTTCTACAGAACAAGTTAATCATCAACACGTTTTAAATATCTGAATCTATAAACCAATTTCCAATTCGTTTAATTTATTATCAAGACACTTTTAAATTGTATATACGATCTCTTGATTCATAATTGTAAATAAATGCCTCATATAAATTTTACCAAGGAACACATTGAACAATTAAAGGCAAAATAAATCTTCAAAAACAAAATATTCAATTATCAAGGCCCACTCTATGTTCTCAGAGAATGCAATTACAATTCTTATGAATCATTATATATAGGACTCTGGACTCCAAAACATATAAAAACGTGTTAATGTATTACAAAATCATACAATAACTTAAACAGATCTTTGTGCAAATAAATTACAAGAATTGAACAAAATCTTCTTCACAACTAATGAAGCATATATTTTTCAATAACAATCAATAGTTATCATCAATTAATCAATTTATTCAGTTTTAAGTTAGTTGTTACACTACCTTAGGAAAGACACATTGGGAAAAGAAACACGTCAAGTTTCCTTTTGTTTTTTCATCATTTTTTATTTTTTCGCAGAAAGGGACGTAGAAATTGAGAACAAATTGAATAAAATTGAATAAAATTGAATAAAATTGAATAAAATTGAATAAAATTGAATAAAATTGACGTGTCCTTTCTCTCATAGCCATCTCATCATTCATGAAAACAAAACGTTAACACACTACTAATGCAACAACGTTTCTATGAGAGCTCCTTTTATAAAACTTATCGTATATTAAATTATTTAATTGTGCTTATATTTCTTAATATAGTTAATAAATTTTATAATAATATTTCATTGTGATAGGTTTTATTATTTTTTTGTTGTCTTACCTTTTTTACTCAGTTTAAAGCTCATCGCAACTTTTTTTTCAAAGAAATTTCAATGTTGGCTTTGATGAAAAAAATTAAACTTTCAACAACTGTATATTGAATGAAAGATGAACAATAATATTTGTTCAATTATAATTATGCAATGATGTAGTTTGTCTTCTAAATGATTATATTAATCAACTCAACATTGAATGAATTGTCAATTCTTAGTAAAATCATGTATAGATGTTTTTCAAATAAAATCTAATATTGTGATCTCAATATTCTATCGGCACTCTGGTATCTTCAACAAATATCTTTATCGATTGTGAAATTTATTGAATTTTGTAATGCATTTGTGCCTAATTCTTTAAATACTTTATATTTTTAATATTTTTATATTACAAGCATTCATCCATGTGCCTCTGGTTTTTGATGCTCTTTTTTTTATTATAGTGAAAAAAATAGCGTTAACAATAAACTGAAAATATATATATATATGGAAAAAAAAAAAAGAAAAGCATGGAGAGTAATTTCATGAGAATATGTCAACTGTAAATTGTATAATGCTTGTCATATATATATATTTATATACAACTCGTTATTATTTTTAATATCTTCATCCTGTTCTTATATTTCTTTAAATTGTTGATCAGTTTTTATTTATTTTATTATCAGTGATAAAGAAAGCTACAAGCGATTACGATAACGATAGACCATTTACTTTAATCTTTTTCTTATTGAGTAATAGCTAATGTTCATTAATATTATACAATGATTGTTAATACTATAATAAGGTTGGTCAAGAATAGAAGAAGACTTCGTTTGGTACTGCAAATTTTTGGGTTTATTTTATTTATAATTTTTGTTCATTCTATTTCTTATCATTCTAGATCACAAAGTTATGATATTTCAAGAAATTTAAATGATTTTAAAACTACACTAAGTGGTACTATATTCGGTGAATCGCCACTTAGATATCAACAATATATTGATGATTGGAATCCACATTATGTTGAATATTTTGAAGATTTGAAAAATTATATTTTTGAAATGGATTATATTAAAGAAGCAAGAAATATTAATAAATTTAATGCAAGAGCAATTACACCATTTGATAATGTTGTTCAATATGATAATATTATTAATGAAAAGATTAATCAAAAAAAATCATCAACAGCATTCAAATTTTATAAAGATTATAAGTATTTCAAAGATTTAGATGATTATTCTAAATGTAAATTTTATTTTAATAATCTTTATGAAATTAATCCTGATTGGAATAATAATTTAAATAGATTTTCAATTTTACAGGCTACTGGTAATAAAGATGAATCTGAAAGAGAATTAGAAAATAGAATGAAGAAAATGAGAAAAAATTTAAATTTAGTTAATGAAAGGTTAAGAATGTATGATTTTTGTTTTATTAAAAATGAATTTGATATTACTAAAATCTTTGATTCAAAAGAAAATGATTTTGTATCAAATTTAATTAATAAAAACATTCGTAAGAAAAATATAAATATCAATGGTAAGAAGAAAATTAAATCGTTAGAATTTGAAAATAGAATGTTCCCATATTTAACAAAAATTAAAGAATCAAAGGAATTCGCTAATATTTTACCAAAATTTACAAGAGGTAATGGTGTTTGGTATACAAATGGTAAATTTCCAAAAGCTTTCACCACTGTGACAGGTTATGATGAATTTGATGATGAACATGTTACAAAAGAACCAATTTTTCAAATAAAATATGATGCTAAAAAATCCATTTGGTCAAATTGGAATTCTATCTCAGATTATATTCCAAGTTGGAAAAGAGGTATAGTCATCTCGATGAGCGATGCTCAATTATTTATTGCATTAAGATTTGTAGCCACAGCAAGATATAAAAAGGTTAAAATGCCTATCGTATTTATGTACAAGAATGGTGAAGTCTCAAGAGAAACAATGGAAAAAATTCATAAAGTTGCAAGATCACATGATGTAATAATGCCAAAATCTGATGTTAATCCAAAATTAGATGTTTGGTTTGTTGATGTTTCACCAGCAGTTGATGATGCAGAAATTGATAAATTTACAAAATATAAAAATAAATGGTTAGCCGCAACATTAAATCCATTTAAAGAACATTTATTTCTTGACACTGACACCATTGATTATATGGATCCAAATTATTATTTTGAAACAGAAGAATATGCTCAAACAGGTACATTATTTTTCAGAGATAGATATCTAAGAATTGGTAAACCGATGGAATGTGCTGCAATTTATGAAACACTTTCACCTAGTTTCGAAGAAACATTTTATTTTGATAGGTTCCCACTATTTGATAGAAATTTTATTAAAACTAACTTCGAAATGGATGAAATGACCTCTGAAGAACAAGTATTTTGGAGATATTTCGATAAAAACATTCAACATGAATTAGAGAGTGGTTTAATGGCCGTTAATAAAGAAGTTCATATAATACCATTATTAATTTCGATGAATTTGAATATGTTTCAACCATTAAGTGGTTGTTCTCATGGTGATAAAGAATTTACATGGTTAGGTTTTGTAGCCTCAGGTACCCCATTTTCAATTCATCCAGTTAGACCAGGTACAATTGGTGATGTTATTACAGAGAGAGATACCCCTGAAGTAGTACTGAAAAGAATCTGTAATATACAAATTATGCATTTTAGTGAAAATAAAGAAGCGCTATGGATGAATGGTGGTGCTAATAATTGTAAATTTCCAGGTTTTGCTGATTCAGATTGGATCAATCCAAAATTAAAATCATTCACTTCTCAATTTGAGTCGTTTGAATTATTTAGAGAATATTATGAAAAAACACCTATATCTTCCGAATACGCTATGATCGCAAGCGAAGGTACAGAAAGTTCTTGGGATAAAAAATTTTCCCACTGTAAAAATATTAATTGGTGTGCAAAATATCAAGAAATACAACCAAATCCGGATGTTGAGAAAATATATGAAGGTGAATTGTTCCAATTAAGACCAGAAGTTAAAAGTTTAGTTGATGAACTTAACTATGTCTGGGCTACTTTTGATTTCTATTCAATTGTCTCAGAATCGGATGTTAAATTCGCAAAAGCATCTGCTAGAGTCTTATCCAAGTTAGATAAAGCATTAGCAGAAGAAAAACAAAAAATTGAAGAAGAAGAAAGAAAGAAAGCTGAAGAAGCTGCCAAATTGAAAGAAGAAGAAGAAAACCGTAAAGCTGCTGAAGAAGCAGCAAAGCTAGCTGAAGAAGAAGCTAAAAAGAAAGCTGAAGAAGAAGCTAAAAAGAAAGCTGAGGAGGCTGCGGCTGCTAAAAAGAAAGTTGAAGAAGAAGCTGCTGCTGCTAAAAAGAAAGTTGAAGAAGAAGCTGCTGCTGCTAAAAAGAAAGTTGAAGAAGAAGCTGCTGCTGCTAAAAAGAAAGCTGAAGAAGAAGAAGCTGCTCCTAAAGATGGCAATGAAGAAGGTGCAGCTGAAAAATAAAAAAAATGGATTGGTCATGAACCAAAATCGATAATAATAAAAATAATGATATAAATGAAATTATATCATTAAATATATTGACAATTGTTTATAAATTGTGAACAAATCTAAAATTTTAATATAAAATTAAAAGGATATTAATATATCTTAATAGATCTACGTAAATATATAAACTAGCTTTTATAGATGTATATAAAATACTTTATAAAAATGATATATTAATTTTAAAACTTTAAAAATAGTGATAATAAATTTATTAATTTTGTTTAAAATATTTATTATTTTGTTATTGTCAGGTTCATTTTACATTTTGCTTTATCAATTCCATTTTGGATGAAAATATCCAAATTTTCTGAGTGAAAAATTCAAATTCAAACTTATAATTAAATTTTGAACCCATCAGTATTCCAAATTAAATAATTTAGTTAATAGCATTAGTTTAATAAACTATTATTAATATAATAATATTATATAGTTCAGTATTTTGATCTTTTCTTTTGTCTAGAAATCCGACTCAATAAATTATAGTATAAATATATTGATAAACTTACTGACTGTTTCAATAGTGTTTTGGAATCTTTTTTACCATATATCAATTGCTTAATAAAAATATGACTGCTGAATATCCTGATGTTGCTGCATTTGATCTAGATTATACTGTTTGGCCATGCTATTGTGATACTCACTTATACCCACCATTCAATCCTGTTACTAATGAAAATGGTGAAGTTTATGAATTGATAGATTCCATGGGTTATTCAGTTACTTTCTTCAAAGATATACCAAATATTTTCAGAGATTTGAAAGACAATAATGTTAAAATTGTTGCTGCATCAAGAACTTGGGCACCAGAAATTGCACAAGATCTTTTGAGGGGTTTTAAGATAGAATACAATGGAAAAATCCAATCAATGTTTGAATATTTTGATGCTGCTGCTTGGGGTGATAGAAGTAAAGTTGGCCATATTAGTGAAAATGTTAAACAAATATATGGTCATGATAATATTAAAAAATTAAAGATATGCTTATTTGACGATGAAAGTAGAAATAAAGATGTTGAACATCATGGTGTAAAATTTGTTTATATTAGGGATACAGAAATAGGTCCAACATGGAAACTTTATCAAGACTATTTAAATGGGAAAATATAATTGATCCATTTAAATTGGGAAATATTTATTCCTTAATTCTAATTTATAATATAATCTAAAAGTTGTAATGTTAACTACTTGCATATATAATTTGAATATTTTTTTTTTCAATTATGACAGTCTTAAAAACTTTAAATTATGGCATAAAAAATACAAAATATTAATGTTTCAAAATAATATTAAATATTTATTCGTAAATAATTTATTAGATTTTTACATAATCTAAACAACAGATGTAACTTCAAAGAATCTCTTTAAATAAAAGATTTGAAATAATGCATTAAAAACAACAAAACCTAATTGGAAGATAGACCACCATTTGACTCTATCGTTTGTAGATTCAGCAGTATTTCTATGTGTTCTTTCTCTAATGATCAAATATTCTTGTTCATTTCTGATTTCCTTAATAGCTTTCATTAAAATGTTAATCGAACCATCTAAAGTTTGTGAAGTTTCTTCATTAGCATCAACGTATTTTGTACCATGAATATTAAAAGTAACATCTTTAGTGGTAATACTAGATGCGGCATTTGAGAAACAGAATTCAAAAGTACCAGATCTAGAGACTGTAACTGTTTCGTCACCATGAGTAACACCTCTAACAGATTTTAAAATTTCACTTCTAGTAGTACCATATATTATTAAATCACCAGTCAATTGATTACTGGATTCTGGAAATCTATCACCAAATTGGAAAGAGATACCTAATTCATCACCTTTATGTAAATCTTCGAAAAAACATCTTGTACCATAAGCAGGTAATAAAACGTTATGAGCAGAGACAGAAATGGCCAGCACTAGTAACTGAAACAAAAACAACATTGTATATCTCTGTGTTTTTTTTTTAATTATTGTACTCTTCTTCAGAATCCAAACTAAAAATCAATATTATAGTTATAAGATTTTAAAATAATTGTAAAATCTTAAATTATATAAACAATCTCTATAATTCTTTATAATTCTAAATCGAATTTCATTGATTTCGAATGCTTTGATTCTATATTTCATTAATTTTTCAAATCTTGATACGTTACTGGAAATTATTGTAGTTGGCGTCTTTATTTTTTTCCTCTCGATTTTTCCTTTTCGGTGAAGAAATTGAAAAATACATAATACGAATTGGTGATGCCAGTAAAAAGAATGAAAAAAGTTACCATTATTTCAATTAACTATGATGAAATCATCTTCAATTAAGTTCAATTAGTTCTTCAGTTGAACTGTTAAAGTATCTCATTACTTTATTATCATAAAAAACAACAATATAAAAATTAAGAATTGTCATTAAAATTTTCGAGGTTTTCTAAACAATTTTTTTTTATGATCCAAATAATATCTTTCTAAAATAATACAAAATTCTTGTCACTTTAAAACGTAAAAGTATGTAATGATTGAGTATAAATATATGTATTTATGTATGTTTATATATATATATTATTTCTTAATTGATTATTAAATCATTATAATATTTATTTTATTTGGTTGGTTATAATATTATTGTTGTACAGTGTTTCTGTTCTTTAAAATTGAATGATAGTTTTCTTTCTTTCTTCGTTGAATGATTGAGATATATGTTCTTCTTCTTTCTTGTATATATATATACATATATATATATATATATATAATATATTTTTTTTATTTTTAATTTTTTTTCATTTTTCAATTTGTAAAAATATTCTTTCTTTCAAAAAAAGAATTTATTTATCTATTTCTTTTTTCTTCCTTGCTGTTGTCTTGGTAAACTTTTTTGAGCAGGCTTTAAAATTTGGAAAGAACATAATAAACTTTCATCAACACTCATCATAGCACCTGCATTATCGAATTCACCACAATAGTTTGGAGCACTGAATAATGTAACTAATTGTCTTTTACTAAAGAATTCATAACCGTCTTCGACGACTTGATGAGCTCTACAGATCAATTCCATATCTTGTTTTTGTAAGAATCTATTTACCACATCAGGTCCGAAGGTGAAGGAAACACCTCTATCATTTTCACTCCAACCTACAATATCTTTATCAGGATCACTCCATAATAAATCACATAATAAACCGACATCTGGAATATCGGTTGGTCTCATGACTCTTCTAATTTGTTCCATACTATTTAAATCTGGAGATAAACCACCATGCATACAGAAAATTTTTTCATCGATAATTGCAGCAATTGGTAAACAATTGAAACAATCGGTGAAAGTTTTCCATAGTTTAATATTATAACGTCTTTTACACTCATCATAAAACCCATAAATTCTATTGATAGAAGCACATTCATGATTACCTCTTAAAATGAAAAAATTTTCAGGATATTTAATTTTATAAGCTAATAATAAACAAATGGTCTCTAACGATTGTTTACCACGATCAACATAATCACCCAAAAATAAATAATTAGATTCAGGTGGGAAACCACCATATTCAAATAAACGTAATAAATCATAATATTGACCATGAATATCACCACAAATCTTAATAGGAGCCTCCAATTCTAACAAAATCGGTTGTTTAATAAATATAGATCTTGCTTTGGAACAAAGAAATCTAATTTCATGTTCTTGTAAATCAACTTGTTGACCAGGCTTTGAACCTCTAACCTCTAACAATCTATCGATAATATTATCCACATCAACAGTTTGACTATCCATATTTGTAAAATATATATATATATATATATTTTTCTTTTTAGTAATTTTCTCTGTCTCTCTATAATATAATTTCAACAACAAGATAGAAAAAAAAATATAAAATAATTAAAATTAAGAATACAAAATAAAAATTTATCTTATAGTTTTCTTTTTTTATCAATATTATCTTATATCTTAATCTCTTAATCACTTTTCCAACTAAAAAATAATATATTAATAACCCTTCTTAACAATAAAGAAAATCTTAATTATGATAAAAAATATAAATTAAAAATTTATACTTAATTAATAATTCTTATTTTCAATAAAAAAAAATACACTATAATAAAAATATTTAAAATATTTATGATACAATTCTTAAAACAGTAATTAAAAAAAATTAAATAACAGAACATAAAATAAAATAAATTAAAATAAATTAAAATTTTCTTTTTAATTATGATGGGAAGAGTGGAAGAGAAGGGGGGGGGGGGTGTTTGATTAAAAAAAAAAAAAAATAAAAATTTTTTTTTAGGTTGTCTGTTATTTGATTTGATTTGATTTGGTGTAATTGTACAGATGAATGTTAGTAATGTTTACTAGATTGTTTATAAATATAATATTATATTAAAATAAAATAAAAGAGCTCGGAGAAGAAGCCGTAGAAACACGAATTTTTTTTTTTCTTTTTTTTTTCACAATTTATAGAGTGGCGATTATTTTCTTCTCACTAAAAAAAAAATTTTTTTTTAAAAATAAAAAAGGACGCGAGGTTACCCTGCCTGGTTACCCTATCCGGGTTGGGTTCTTTGTTTTTGGGTTTTTGTGTCTGGGTAGGGTAATATCCGTCAATAATGATATATGGATTTTGTTTTGTAACCGAAAAAAAGAAGTCAATGGGAGGGTAAGGTTCGGACTAATTCAAAAAAAAAAAATTAAATTTTGTCTTTTTGGCACGGAATTCGCATTACATAATCATTTCTTTTTAAAGGGTACACATTAATAAAATCAAAAAAAAAAGTTGGAGATGCCACAAAAACCAAAAATGTAAAATGTAAATCATTTTCTCCAAAAACAGAAAAGTATATAAAGAAGATCATAAAAAAAATATATTAATTTTCTTATGATACACTTTTCCCTCTCCCAAAATGTTTTTTTTTTTTGTTTGTAGTGTTAATTATGGGTTAACACAATCATAGAATTAATCATACTCATGGCAAGTAAGTATTGTCTAATATATTTTTTAAACAGATAATAATCGAACTCATACAAACCCTCCCCATTATACACTAACATTTTTATAACGTAAAAAACAGGTAACATATTATTATAGTGATTGTTAAAAAAAGAAATTTTTTTACTTTATTTATATATTTGTATTATGGCATTGATGTTGTGTCCAACGACGTTATGTTGTCGTACTGTCGAGAACAGTTTGGATTATAATGAAGGTGCAGCTTTCACATTGTTTAGATCATCGATATTTATGCATGGCGGTATCAAGACACTAGAACAATCGGATGGTGATGGTGATGATGATGATGATGATGGTGGTGTTGATGACAGTGTCAACAGCAAGAAGAAAATATTTGAAAAAATGAAGGAAAAATTGAGTAAAATCGGGAAATTGACCTCGGCGGCTAATTTTTTAGATGATAAGTATGAACAAGAAAACGAGGAATTTTATAAGTTTGATAATAATTTATACATGCTAGATCTAGTAGGGTTGAAATGGTCTATTTATAAACAATCAGAGACGAAAAAATCGAAGTCACCACAACCAAGATGTTATCATTCAATGGTCGGCTGTGAACATTCTTTATTTATATTTGGTGGTATAATTAAAACAAATAATAATTATAGTACCAACAACAGTATTAAATTTACAAATGAACTTTGGGAATTTAATTTAAAATCAAAAAAATGGATTAATTATTCTGTACCGTATTTTGTCGATGAAAAGATAAATTCAAAGATTTTAATTATTAATGAAAATAATGAAAATAAAGATACAAAATTATTAGTTGTAGGAGGAAAAATTTATAATGTAAACGACAATAAATTCCAATCTTGTAATAAAATAGAAATTTTTAACTTAAAAAAATTAAAATGGGAAAAGACAATTTTTTTATCAACAATTGATCCTATTTTTAAATCAAACAATGATGATAATATAATTTCTATAGATACCGATAATTGTATTATATTTGAAGATTTATTATGTTATTATGACTGTAATTCATCAATTTTTCATAAAATTAAATTAAATCAATTATATGAAAAAAATGAAATACATTTAAAAGATACTTCTTCATCATTTTCATTATATCAATCACCATTGCAACGATCTTTAATTGAAAAAATTTCTTCTCCAATAAAATTAATGAATACGACAACTTCTGGTATATTTAAAAACAATTTTTTCATCACAGGTTATGAAACTTCAACAAATGAACCAAAATGTCTCTCTTTTAATTTAATTACAAATAAATTAATTAATATTAATATTTCTTATCCAAATAAATTTAATAAAAATAATTTTCCAAAATTATTTATTTGGACATCACATTTTCAAGTAATTTTATTAGGAAAAGAAATTAAAAGTAATAATGACGTAAAAAAATTAATGTATAGCAAAAAAATATGTGAAAGAGATTTAAAAAATCAAGTAGAAAAAGAAGAAGGAGAAACCGATTCCGAATTATGTAATAAAGATTTTGAAAAAATCGGAAGATTTGCAAAAAAAGAAAAGAAATTAGATAACAATAGAGAAAACGCGCAGCAAGAAGAAAAATTGATTGTAAATACAACTAAACACATAAAAAAGAAAAAGAATCTTATTTTGACTTTCTCAATACCTTTTTTACAAACAAATTCTAATCTTATAACAAATATCTCGGCTGGTATTATTAGTGATAATACTAGTAATAATGAACGTATTTTTAATAACGACGTTTTAATTGGTAATGATAACTTTTTGAATGGTAATAATGATAATATATTGACAAATAAAAATAAATTAATTACAAATAATGAAAGATCAGAATCAATTGAAAATGATGATATAAATAAGAATAGAAATTTGGATAAACAAACAGATGATGAAATTACACATTTTTTTGATGTGAATATAAATAGAAAAATAATTCCTGATAAAAAAGAACATATTGAATCAACAATACCAGCATCACAATTTGCAAAATATGTTCAATATATCGAATCCTTATCTACAATGGAACATAAAGATAATGAATTAAGAGGAAATGAAATCAATTTAAAAAAATCAAACAGTTATCAAAACCAGCATTCTAACACAATTAAAAAGGATAATATTGACGATGTCGATATGAGTTTAAATACCATTTATAATAGTAATTCAACAAATACTAATTCACTTTTCCCAGTTTATGCAATGGTTTTAGGTAAAGATATGCAAAATGTATTTGGGAAAACTCTAGCGGATTTCGAATTGATTACAAATGAAGGTGAAATTGTTTTTGCACCAACAGAACTATTAAGACAAAGGTGGGGTAGATATTTTGATTTTTTAATTTCAATTGGGGTTAAAGGCATTACTAAAATATTTCATGTTCCAGCATCAAATGATAAAGTTGCAATTTATCCCATAGATAAAAATACAACTATTAACGTTGCTTCACTGAATAGAGCAAATGATTTAGATATTATAGATAATCCAACTATTGATATGTTACGTTGTAATTCAAGAAATAGTTTAAGAAGTACAAAACTGGATTGTCAAGATGATTCATTAAATACAAATTATAAAATTCAAATACCATTAAATTCAAATGAATTTAATTTAGATGATCCAACAAATAATGACACGATGGTCACTAATGGTATGATATTCAGAGTACCATTTCAAGATAATAAAACAAAGAAATTTTCATCTAATAACATCGATAGTAATAATCCATTTAAAGAGAATCCTTCAAGTTTATCAAAGATCAAAGCTAGATTATCATCGGGAAGTACAGGAAATCCGAAATATGATGGACTAATACAATCAAGATCTGCCTCATCATTATCAAATTTCAGTTCTTCTTCATATGAAGTATTATCTTCGAGAAGACCGAGCATGTACCAAAGTAATCCATATTATAGAAACTCCAGCTTAAGTAATCCTTCAAGTTATGGAGAAGAATATATTCCTATTGAGTCATTGACAATAAAGTTACCTGAAACCTCCGAAGCTCCAACTGTTCATGCATCTAATTTTCAACCAATTTCATCAGAAAGCTCAAATAGATCAGATTTATTGAAAAGCAATAGTGATGTCGGCCCTTTAAGTTCATTTGGCTGGTATCAGCATGGATCAGTATCATCAGGTCATTCTATAAGCAGGAATAGAGATTTTTCCTTGGATTATTCTCCAAGAGCATCTCAAGGTATTATATCTATCAACTCTGGTAATTTAGAAAACGTTGATAGTTGTAATTTATCACAAGGTGGAGGCACATATTTGAGAAATGCATTTTCATCTAAAACTAATATCATGAATAGAAGAAACTCAGTAAGATCATCTAAATCGCGATCATTGGGTTCGGTATCATCATTAATGAGTTCAAGAAATTCGGACACAAGTACTAATGACGTCCCTGATTATACTCTAGATGTTGATCCACTTCTTACTCCAAGAGGATTATATATGCCGTGGCCGACTAAATCTGTCGAGGCTTTTACTGAATTTTTCTTTACAGGTCAAATAAACCATCATTGGGTAGTTCGTACCACAATTCTAGATTTATTGCTAATGTCAAAAATATATGAAGTTCCTTTACTGTATACGTTACTATCGGAATCATTATTTACCGTATTACAAAATAGAATAGAGCATCTGAGATTGTTAGCAGAATTATATAAGTCAAACATTAAACGTATGGTGAATTATTACTGTGGAAACGATATTGAACGTTCTGCAAATTATTTAAAAAACAACAAATTATATCAACTTATTTTGGAGATTTTGCATTCTATCATTAAAACTAATGAAGGATATTATAACGAAGATATTGCTACAAAATTATCAAATGTTGGAATTGATTCATCGAATTCACCAGATAACAAAAAAAATATAACTAAAGATATCTCTGATTTAGTTCATAGTTTAAATGTATTACAATCTCAAAATCCTGATGATATTAATAGCGTTCAAACAAGCAATACTTCTTCAAGAAGACCATCATCATCTATGACAAATCTTTTACCTATTTCTAAAAATCCAAGCATGTTTAAAAGTAAAAGTGATGATGATATTTATGACAGTAAAATTAGTCCGAAAGTGTTTTCTACCCATGATGATACAGCAGTGGAGAAAAGAAAGCCAAGTGATAACCTTAATGATAATAAAAATAATAAATCTGACACAAATATTAATTTAAACATGCCACTATTGAACACAGAATACGTACAGAGAAAAGAAACTCATGATGATAGTTTGTTTATGATAAATTCTAGTTTTAATAAGTTAGAATTAGGGGATCTTGATTCGGACTCATCTGTTTCTGATTTTGAAACTGGCATAAATAATCTACAAAATCTTAGTTTCAATGATTTGATTAATGAAAAGAACGAGAGATCTAACGATAACAAAGCTAAAAATCATCTAAAGTCAAAATTTGATACTATAGACCCTCTTATGAAGGTGGATATGAAGATGTTGAAGGATCCAGAATATCAACAAATTTTGCATAAAAATTTCCTAAAAGAAAATGAAGGTACAAAAAGTCATGTTAAACATGGAAATAATACTCAAAGTATAACTTTAGATTTATTACTACAAAACAGTTCTATACCTGCCAATGATTCCTTGGTTCGTTCTATATATAAAAAGTCTGTTCTAGTGAATGATTTCAGATTAATGATTAGATCAATAGATTGTCTTGATTATTCGAAACGTCTTAATAACATTGCTCAGTCGATTGATAAAGAAATCAAACTTATTGAATCAGATATGAATGCATTAGAGTTGGATGACAATTGGAGACCATATCCAAGAAAGACAAAATCATCAGACGCTACAACGAAAAGAAATGGTAATAAAAAAAATAATTTTATAGAGAGACCTTATACTGCGTTATCTGAACAAAATAATCCACGAGCCGGTTCTCGTGATAATAGAAGAAACACGGTGAGTAATGTTAATTCTTCAACCAGAAGTAATATCAAATCGAAAATATTTGATAATAAGAAAAATTCTATTGATAAAATGATAGAGAAAAAACTTAAAAGGAAGAAACAAGTATCATCTCCATTTACTTTTTTTAATAAAACAAAAACATAATGAATTACTATATCTTATTAGAATTAATTATTATGATTGATAAAAGTAATCTATATAATTTCTTTTAAATAAATTAATAAATAATACTCAAATACAAACAAAAGGTTCGTCCATTGTATAATCCTATGCAATGTAGCATTTGACATGTACGAAGTTCACACCCAAATCTTATAAATATACAATTATGGTTATAACTTGATTAGTTTACTTCGTCAATTGACAACAACCAGAGATATGGTATCACAATTAATATTAAATTCAAGAAAGTTTCTAAACATATAAAATTAACTTCAAGTTGTTCAAATAATACAGCCTCAGTTGATAATATTTAAAGCACCGCTATAAAAGGTGGTGAAAAGCCACGGCACAATCCACATCGACCCTAAAAATCTAAAGTAAAATATAAATATTAAACTATAAATCTAACAGGATATCTAGAGCTCGAAGAGCGCAGATGTTAATCCATAACTATAACCTATCCTCATTGACTGTAATAGTTGATAAGGACTTTTGTAAAACAAATAAAAAAATTAAACAAGAATTAATAAATGACAGATGTAAATTAAAAAACGAAGTTAAAGAATTAACTATTATAGTTAAATATTAAAAAAACTAGAAAATATAAATTAAGTAAAACATTGAGTTTATATACTAATGAAAATTAAACGATGAAATTTCAAACGAATAAATTTCAACCACATTCAAAACAAATAAAAAAACAAAATAATTAAATTCAAATAAATCTATAACTAATAAAGAATCTGAATTATGATAAATGTTATTGATGATATCTGTATTAACTTGCACTTAGGGTTTAATTGTTTGTTGAATTTGAACAAAAATTTTTTATTCAACTCATCTTAAAATTTTTCACATTTCTTTTTTTCTCATCAAAATTTTTTTTCAGTGGTTTCTCACCAGCTTGAACGGATACATCGAGAACCAAAAAAAATAAAAAATAGATAGCTTAATGCTGGTGTACCATACTGGAAAACGTAACTTAACACCATGCAACATAGTACAAATTAGAGTAAATATGATGTTTGATTGTAGATATGTTACTTTATAATTAAATAGATCACATATATTTCAAATACTTATATAAAGATCCTCTGTTTTTTTTATATTTCTTTTCTTTTATTAATTCAATACATTAGAACATTAAAGAGTAGCCGCTGTTTTAACAATCTGAACATCTGAATAAAAAAATATTCTTTAATATTTATTGTTGACTGATACCCAATTGCATTCAACAAACAATGTCTTCAGAACTTAATACATCAGAGTTAACAGCTGAATCATCTGCTGTCTCATGGGAAGGTTTATACCAACAATTAGACAGATATTGCTACGATTCTATTTTAAATAATAGAATTCCATTTTTGAATAAAATTATATTATTACTTGATAATCAAGAAAAGTCTAATACTGTCGATGAAGAACAATTAAAAATCATCTCAATTACTTTGTTGAATACTTATTCAGTTTATAATGATACCAAATCTAAGAATTTAGTTATCGAAATTTTTGAAAAAATTATTAATTTAAATAGTAATTTACTATCGGTTTATATCAAGTTCATTTATGAACAAACTTTTAAGAAAATTGGTAGCAAAGCTACTATTGACTATTTAAATTTATTAGAATGGGTTAATTCGTTTTATAAAACCATGTATTTAACTAAAGGTGACGAATTGTTCAACTCTAACTACAAACAATTTGTTCAAGCTCATACTACAATTGCAAATGGTATCGAATTATCATTAGATAATCAAGAAACTGAAGGTAAAAGAAGTAATGATAAAAGGAATCAACATAGAAGAAGAATCCGTAATAGTATTTTGCAAAGTACAACTAAAACTTTAACTGAATGTTTTAAATATAAAGAAATTTCTAATGATATTGCTAATGAAAGATTATCAAAAATATTAGACGTTCTAATTAATGATGCTTCTATTTTATCTCTTTCCTCATCTGGTTCTGTGTTTTTATTAGGTTCTATTACTAAATCATGTTGTCAATTACAAACTAATAAACCAATGCTATATAATAATTTAAAGGATAATTTTGTTGAAAAATTATGTGAATTTATTGGTAAAGAAGTTATCCTAGGTAAGACTACACCAAGTGATTATTGTATTGAAGTTTCTTTAAGAAGCTTTTTCTTTGAATTTGTCTCTGAAGATTTATTAATGAAACATATTATTCCTCAATTAGAAAAAGTAAATTTAAGAGCACCAGAATTTGGTTTCAGTTTATTACGTGAACTATACAGTTCCATTAATGCTGAAAAAGTTGATATTTTAAAGATTCATAAATCAACAAAATTATTTACTCAATGTTTCTCTTCATTAAAGAGTTCCAAAGAGGTTGTTAGAATTCTCTCATTAGAGGCCATTTTAAGTTTATTAAATTCGATCTCAAAGGATTGTTATAATGTAGAAGATTTAACTTTTTTCATTAATGAATTATTAAAAAACGTTAAATCAAATTTAAACGCTGATTATAAAAGTGTAGCTGCTAAAATATTTGCCGATATCCCAACTTTTGATAAAAGTTCGTCAACTACTATTGTCAATGGTCTATTAGCCTTTGTTACTAAAGAATCCAATGAAAGTGCTTTAAAGGCTTTATTAAATGCCTTTTTTATTCATTATTTATCCATCAATGAAAATATCGATGATGTTAACAAGGCAATTACAAATGGTTTTAATGATAAAAAGGCTAATTTAAAGAAAATTTGGTTAACCGAATTTATGCTTTCTTCAAATTATATTTCTGAAGATTTAATAAATATCTTCTCTCAAAATTTATTAGATTTTATTAAAGAAACGTTAGAACACCCAACAAAAAATAATCAAACATGTATTTTAGGTTGTTTTAAATACACTCATAAAGTTCATTCATTAAAATTAAAAGAACCAATGGATTCCATTAATACAATTTTAGAAAACTTAGAAGACAAATCTTTATTAGGTAATGCTATCTTACAGATTACTTTAACAACTGCCTTAAGCTCCGATAAAAGATTATTAGCTGTTGATCTAATACATGATTTATTCCTAGAATGCCCAGAATTAATTGGTTCCAGTATTATTTTATCTTTAGAATCAAGATTAAAATCAACAGAAACTGATGAAGATGATACCTTAGTTTATAGATACATTACTCCTCTCTTCAATATCATCTCTTCAGAATTAGAGGATAAAACTCTTTCATGCAAATTATTGTTCCAAGCATTATTAGTATATCAATCCGATGAGTTTAGATTGAAAAATGGTTGGGCTGAATTAGCTTTACATGCCAAATTAAATCCATCTGATGTCATTAAAGACAATGCACAAGATATTATCGATCAATCATTTAACATTTTAGGAGATAAACTATTGCAGGAAGGTAGTTTAGCTAAATGTGCTTTAAAATCTATTTCATATGCAGCTTTCATTAATCCAACTGCAATTATTCCAATATTATCTAAGAAATTAGAAGATGACTTACAAACTCAAGATTTATCAAAATTAACTCTTCAAGATATTCATATTGCAAATGGTGTTGAAGGTGAAATGGTAATTGATGTACTAGATAAGGACATGGCTAAGAAATTAGCAGATAAGAATACAAAGGATTATGAAACATTACAATGGGAAATGAGTATTAGAAAAGAACAAGCTAAGAAAGCTAACAAGAGATATACAAAGGAAGAACAAGCATTAGTAAATGAGCAAATAGCCAAAGAATCAGATATCAGAAAACATGTACACACAATCAAATCATCTTTACACCGCAGTATTGAAATTATTAACCAATTATCTAAAGATGCCTCTATTGTTGATAACGGCCGTGATATTTGGTTCCCTATTGCTGTTTCTTGTCTATTACAACTTACTCAAGTTGAGAATTCAGCATTATTGGTCGGTAGAAAAGCGATCGAATCATTTTTATCTCTGTCTAATGTTGTAACTGAAAGATTTGGTTCTACAAGATTATTTGTAGGATTAGCTACGTTACGTGTATACAATGTTGCCAATATCCCAGAAAACTATTTGGAAGAAAACTTAGATGAATTATTATCTAGAGTCTTATTTAGAATTAAATTTGTCTCCGATCAATTACCATTGGATGCTACAAGTTTAACTTATTTATTACCATTATTAACCAACTCTTTAGAAGAAGGTAAGAAGGTTGCTATCAAGAATTCTGATAAACCAGTTACAAGAAGCGACTTTGTTGAAGAAGATAAAGAAGAAGAACATTTAATGTTAGCTATGGAAATCATCGGTGTACATTCTGAAGTCTTTGAAGATCCTTCAATTCCAAGAATCCCAATTTTGAAAGTTTTATTTTCGTTACTAACTCTTTCATCCAAGGCTAAGTTAGCTAGAGAATGTTTAAATGCTTTATCTCAAAGTATTTCTGTATCACCAACAAAAGAAGACTTGAAATTGTTGCTAACATCATTATTATCCCCAAATCCTTTTGTTCGTGCTACTGTTCTTGAAGCCATTGATAATGAATATGAATTAGAACCATTTATGGATTATTCCACTGAAATTTTTATTTGTAGATTTGATTCTGAATCTAATAATAGAGAATTAGCTGATTTTATTTGGGAATTCAACAAATTCACTATTACTAAAGAAATGATTAATGGTTTTTTCGATTACTTTTCTCAATCTGATAGTGGTTTAAGATTATTCACCGCACAAGCTTACACAGCTGCTTCTCATCTTTACTCTAAAGGAAATAAATTAGAATTAGATAATTGCTTAATTAGCTTAATGGAATTCTATAAGGAAAAGTCTAAACCATTAGAAGATATTATTGATGCTTTTGGTTTGGTTGAAGTCTTGGCTTCTGCAAGAAAAGATCCTTGGGAACCAAGAAGTACAGCTGCTATTTCTTTAAAGGAATTCTCTAATTTAATTAACGCTGATGGTGATACTGTTCTTGATTTAATTAAATTTTTGGTAGATGATGGACCACTTGGTGATATTAATTCTCTAGTTCGTCAAGAAATGAAAGAAGCTAGTATTGATATTATTACTAAACATGGTGCTCAAAAGGTTGAAGAATTAATTCCAATCTTTGAATCATCCATCCAAAATGCAAAGGAGACATCATTGAAAGAAAATGTGATCATCTCCTACGGTTCTCTAGCTAGACATTTACAAGAAACTGATTCTAGAATCCATACTATTGTTGAAAAGTTAGTTGAAACTCTTGATACACCATCCAAACAAGTTCAACAAGCCATTGCAGAATGTTTATCTACTTTAGTATTTTTATTCAAGAGCAAGGTCAACGTTTACGTTGAAAAATTATTGCAAAAGAATTTAGATTCTTCTTTACCAAAGGGTATCCGTCAAGGTTCTGCCTGGGGTATTGCTGGTTTAGTTAAAGGTTATGGTATTTCCGCTTTATCTGAATTTGATATAACTAGATATTTAATCGAAGCTGCAGAAAATAAAAAGGATCCAATCCAACGTGAATCTACAGCATACACTTTCGAATACTTATCAAAGATTCTTGGTAAGTTCTTTGAACCTTATGTCATTGAAGTACTTCCTATTATTTTAAAGAACTTAGGTGATTCTGTTCCAGAAGTTCGTGATGCTACTGCTGATGCCACAAAGGCTATTATGGCCAACACTACTGGTTATGGTGTTAAGAAATTAATTCCTGTAGCTGTATCAAACTTAGATGAAATTGCATGGAGAACAAAAAGAGGTTCTGTTGAATTATTAGGTAATATGGCTTACTTGAATCCAGCCCAATTATCAAGTTCATTATCAGTAATTGTCCCGGAAATTGTTGCTGTATTAAACGATTCTCATAAAGAAGTCCGTAAATCTGCCGATGAATCCTTAAAGAGATTTGGTGAAGTCATTAGAAACCCGGAAATTCAAAAATTAGTTCCTACCTTAATCAAAGCTATTGGTGATCCAACTAAATATACTGATGAAGCCTTAGATGCTTTAATCCAAACTCAATTTGTCCATTATATTGACGGTCCTTCTTTAGCGTTGATTATCCATATTATTCATCGTGGTATGCATGATAGATCTGCTAATACAAAGAGAAAAGCCTGTAAAATTGTCGGTAATATGTCCATCTTAGTCGATACTAAAGATTTAATTCCATACTTACAACAGTTAATTGATGAAGTCGAAGTTGCTATGGTTGACCCTGTTCCAAATACTAGAGCCACTGCTGCCCGTGCTTTAGGTGCATTAGTTGAAAGATTAGGTGAAGAAAAATTCCCAGGTTTGATTCCACGTTTAATGGATACCTTAAGTGATGAGTCCAAATCGGGTGATCGTTTGGGTTCAGCTCAAGCTTTATCCGAAGTTATCAGTGGTTTGGGTATTAGTAAATTGGAAGAATTATTACCTGCTATTATTGATGGTGCAACAAACTTCCGTTCTTATGTTAGAGAAGGTTTCATGCCAATGTTATTATTTTTACCTGTTTGTTTTGGTGCTCAATTTGCATCATACATAAACCAAATTATTCAACCAATTTTAGCTGGTTTGGCTGATACTGACGAAAATATTCATGATACTGCATTAAAGGCTGGTAAATTAATTGTTAAGAATTATGCCACAAAGGCTATCGATTTATTATTACCAGAATTAGAAATCGGTATGTTTGATGAAAATGAACGTATTCGTTTATCATCTGTTCAACTTACTGGTGAGTTATTATTCCAAGTTACGGGTATTTCTTCAAAGAATGAATTCGATGAAGAGGAAGGTGATTACTCAGGTGAAGTTTCCAAGAAGATGGTTGACATATTAGGTGAAGATCGCCGTAATAGAATTTTATCTGCCTTATTTGTTTGTAGAAATGATACATCCGGTATCGTACGTGCTAATACTGTCGATATTTGGAAGGCTATTGTACCAAATACTCCACGTACAATTAAAGAAATTTTACCAGTATTGACTAATTTAATTGTGATGAATTTAGCATCTAGCTCAAAATCATTAAGAAATATTGCTGCTAACACATTAGGTGATTTAGGACGTCGTGTCGGTGGTAATGCTATGGCTCAATTATTACCAACTTTAGAAGAATCTTTACAAGATACTGCTTCCGAAGATTCTAGACAAGGTGTATGTGTTGCTTTAACCGCATTAATTGAACCTTCATCTGCTGAATCATTGGAACAATACCAAGAAATCATTGTCAATATTATCCGTAAGACTTTAATTGACAATAGTTCAACAGTCAGAAGTGCAGCTGCCTCTACTTTTGATGTCTACCAAGATGTTGTCGGTAATGTAGCTGTCGACGAAGTCATCCCATACTTATTACACATGTTAAAATCAGAAGAAGACTCAGAATATGCTTTAAGTGGTTTACAAGATATTATGTCTACTAAATCTGAAGTTATTTTCCCAATCTTAATCCCAACATTACTAGTTTCACCAATGGATGCATTCAGAGCTTCTGCTCTTGGTTCATTGGCCGAAGTTGCTGGCACAGCTTTATATAAGAGATTATCTACTATTATCAATACTTTAGTTGATAATTTAGTTGAATTAGGTGACTCCACTAGCGATTCTGTGATTGCTCTTCAAACAGCTTTAGACAAGATTTTTATTTCAGTAAGTGATGAAGATGGTTTACATCCATTATTGCAACAAATAATGTCATTACTAAAGAGTGAAACTGAAGCAAAGAGGGTTGTTGTTTTGGAACGTTTACCAAATTTCTTCGAAAATACTGTTTTAGATTATGACGTTTATACTCCAGATATTGTTTCTCATTGTATTTTATCTTTGGATGATAAGGATCAAAGAGTTGTCAAGGGTAACTTCGAAACCTTATCAACTTTATTGAAGAAACAAGAAAAATCTATGTTAGAGAAATTAGTTAAGCCTGCTAAACAGTCATTGCAATTAACTGGTACTCAAGGCCAAGATTTGGCTGCATTTGCTTTACCGAGAGGTCCAAATTGTGTTTTACCAATCTTTTTACATGGTTTAATGTATGGTTCTAATGACGAACGTGAAGCTTCCGCTTTAGCTATTGCTGATATCGTCTCTAAGACACCAGCTGCTAACTTAAAACCTTTTGTTAGTGTCATAACTGGTCCATTAATTCGTGTTGTTGGTGAAAGATTTAATAGTGATATAAAAGCTGCCATTTTGTTTGCTTTAAATATTTTATTTGCTAAGATCCCTCAATTTTTAAGACCATTTATTCCACAACTTCAAAGAACTTTTGTCAAATCTTTATCAGATCCATCTAACGAAACTTTACGTTTACGTGCTGCTAAGGCTTTAGGTACATTAATTGAATACCAACCAAGAGTTGATCCATTAGTTATTGAATTAGTAACTGGTGCTAAACAAGCTGACGATGAAGGTGTTAAGACAGCCATGTTGAAGGCATTATTAGAAGTTGTTGATAAAGCTAGTTCCAAATTAAATGAAACTTCTAAAAAAAATATTATGAACTTAATCGAAGAAGAAGTTTTGTCAAGCAATGATAAATTAGCTGTTACTTATGCTAAATTGATTGGTTCTCTATCTGAAATTTTATCAACAGATGAAGCTCATAACATTTTAAAGGAAAAGGTTTTAAGTTCCAATTTTGAAAATGACACTGGTAAGTTTGGTATTTTAACCTTAAATTCTTTCTTAAAGGATGCACCAGCTCATATTTTTGAAACAGGTTTAACAGACGAATTCGTCCAATTCATTGTTAAAGCTATCAACTCTACTAATATTTATTTTGCTGAAAACGGTTTAAGAGCTGCTGGTAAGTTAATGTTATTAAATGGGGAAACTAAATCTCCAACATCAAAAATTGAAGCTGCAAGTCCATTTGTATTAGAAGAATCTAATATTAAACTACTAATTGATGAGTTCTGTAAAAATATGTTGAAGCCAGTTTGTAGCTCAACAGATTGTAGAAGACTTTCATTAGTTATTACTAGAACAATTGCCAGATTCAAATATGATGTTTTGGTAAAGCCATTTATTGGTGAATTAGGTAAATCGATCTTTTCATGTTTACGTGATCCCGTTATCCCAATCAAACTTGCTGCTGAAAAGGCTTATTTGGCCATCTTTAACTTAGTTGAAGAGGAAGAAATGGATACCTTCAATACTTGGTTCACAACTGTTTCTGAGGCTGGTGTCGATTTGAAAGACATAAATGGTACTGTTATTCAATTAAGATCAATTGGTGATTACACTAAGAGAGTTGCTAAGAGATTAGCTAATGTTGAAAGAGAAAGAATTGCTGCCGGTGGTGATGCTGAAACTATGTTCAGTGATAGATTTGAGGATGAACGAGAAATCTGGGCTGTTGGTGGTGTTGAACTAAATACTGAAATTTAAACTTAATTTGATATAACTACAAATTTCAAGTATATTTTCTGCACCTTATGTATAAATTTTTGTAATATAAAAATAGAATAAATTTTTTTAAAACTCTATGTAATTTTTTATATGCTTTTAAAATAAATGATATCTAGAGTTATATGAATAAGTATATGCTTTTATATGACTGATGCGATATATTTGATGTTTATACTTAAATCAAATGTTTGATTTCTTTTTATATTTGTAGAAAAAAAAGGTCTGATCAAATATTATCAATTAAATTCCAAACCATTTTCTCTATTCTTGGATCATTTTGCCACCATTGTATATGATTACATTCATTATTTGGGCAACTAATGGCCCATACCAGGAGTGGAGGTAAAATTTTATTAATTACTAATTTTGTAGCTATGTTAATAAGCGAAATTACCATTAGCAGCTTAGTTATTTTTTTTAAGATCAATGTTAGCTTCATTTTTAGTGACTAAAAGCAGCTTTTATTAAAATTAGAGCATGCTATAAATTAATCAAAATAATAAAATATGTTATTGTATTATTCTTGTTGAGGTTTCAAGCGTACATATATAATCTTCTTACAATTAATTTAAAGGTTTTTTAAATATAAACCTTTTTCATGATGATTAAATATTTCACCTAATTAAATATTCCAAGATTATTTTGTAAAGCCGATGCGTTTGTTAGGACTTTTGAATTTGATCTGATCATTGTTTTAAGACAGTTTCAATGAAGTATAAAGTATAATTTCGATATAACTTGTTTTATAAAATGTATTCTATAGTATTACAATTTATGAATATGTTATAAAAATTTATGCTGATATATAATTATTCAATAATCTTAAAAATATGTTGTCATTAAACGGAATATCTGAATATAATGCGATGAAAGAAATTTTATTTGCTTTTCTAGTTTTGGTGGATTGTATTACATAATTTCCCCTAATCTAGCATTTTCCTTCTCTATTTGTCTTAGTCTTTCTTGTTCATCATCTTGATTCAGATCTTTAATCATCTCTTCTTCTTCAACTGTCAACCCTGTGATATCTTGTGTTGGGATTAATTCACTGTCCATTCTTACACTTGGGGCACCTTGTAAGTATCTAATATGTTCAAGGCATCGTATTCTTAAATCTTCCAAATATTTTTTACTATTCATATTTTCATACAAATCATCCAGCACAGGATATAATGAATAATCTGGACCAAATTGACTTCTAAATGGCATATCTTCTGGAAGTTCAGATTGTAATAAGACATTATTTAAAACACCCGTTTCGTATGCATATAATCTGGAAACATTTCTAGGAGTATAACCACCACCACCTAATACAATCATTGGTATTCCGAATGATCTAATAAATTTAACACATTCACCATGAGCTTTGATGTTCAAATTGAAACAACCTAATCTATCATGACCTAAAGAATCAGCACCACATTGCTGGATAATAGCTGTTGGTTTATACGAAGTTATAATTGGTTCCATGACAGATTTGAATAAATTGATATAAGAATCATCATCAATACCATCTTTTAATGGGACATTCATTGCAAAATGTTTACCTTCTGCACAACCAATTTCATCGTAATTACCTGTACCAGGGAAAAATTCACCATTGTATTTATGAAATGAAACAGTGAAAACTCTATCTGTTGTATAGAATGCCTCTTGTACACCGTCACCATGATGTAAATCAATATCAATATATAAAACTCGCGGATGATATCTTAATAAATTCAGTATAGCCAATACGATATCATTAACGTAACAAAAACCTGAAGGATTACTCTTCTTTGCATGGTGTAAACCACCAGACCAATTGATTGCAATATCAGATTGATCATTAATCAATTTTCTTGATGCATCTAAGGAAGCACCAGCATACAATTTACAATAATCATAAATATTTTGAAAAATTGGACAATCATCACCAATATTATATTTATCAAATGTACCTCTAGGCATTTTACTTATATTTTCTGGAGTAACTTTTGAAAGAAATTCAACATAATCTTCTGAATGAAATTGCAATAATTCTTCTCTTGTGGCTTCTCTTGTTTCATAAAGATCCATAATATTATGCAAACCATAAGAAGACACTAAATGATCTGTTAACATGAATCTAAAAGGTTTCATTGGATGTTTCACACCATAATGATAGTTCGAAACTTGTGGATTATAATGATATGATACCCTAGGAGAATAAGTAGAACCGAACTCAAACATCGGTTGAGAATCTTTAGTCTTTACATCATAAGCAAAAGTTTCTAAACTCATTGTTGTTTTTAATATGCTCTGAAGACCTTCAATTATAAAATAAAATTGATTATAAAAGTTTTTAATCCAAAAATATCAGCGGGATACCTTAAGCTTTCTAGATAATTGATTAATAGCAGAATAAAGACCAAAAATGCAATTGGATTCAAACTAAAACCTGTACTCGGACGTTTCAGAGACCTATATCAAATGGTTTAATGGTCTTCAGAATGGTTCTAATAACATACTTTGTATCATTATTAACAAGTTCATTGTCTTATAGTTTCATTTACTTTAGCAAAAATTCACAATTTCAAATTTCCGTTCGACGGAAATAAAAATTGTAAATACGAGCACGTGATTATATTAGGGTTTGTTTGGGTTATGTTAGGGTTTAGGGTTATATTGAAACAGTCTTAAAATGAATTTGGAACAATTTTGGTGAATAAAATGATGATGATTTATCGAAGTTGAAGAATAATTAAGAGTGTTATGTACCTGTGGGAGTAGTCGTTGTTTAAGAGTAGGTTTATTTCGAGTCAAGAAATGTTAAGTCGATGGATTGTTATGCAATTCTTTGATCGGGTGCCCGTAACGTCAATTTTGGATCTATTTTCTTACAAGAGGTATAATCTTTATGTATATAATATCTTAAGATTAGATATTGACGAAATGTACAAAGTGCTCATTACGTATATGATTCGATATAGTGTTACTACCTTGTATCTATCATTAATGTCATCAATTTGTATGTTTTGTTTTTGGGATTCAGAATTAGGTTTTCTGTCAACTTTATATGGTGAAAAATGTGGGAAGCAAAAATAAGAAAAAAGAAAAAAGCCAAATGCCAAAAAAATGATGAGCAACAGAATATAAAAGAAAGTTGATCAACAATGGGGCATTGGTTTTTTGTATATAAATGTGGTAATATCAAAAATTATTGAAAGTGTATCTGTCAGAGAGTAACAGCTTTATTATCTTAGTGGTTTATAATCTCCAAACAAAGACATATTGGTTAATAATGGTGAATCTACAATTATTAGATTTTTTGATAGATAATCATGCTCAATTGGTTAATGAACCTATGGTCGGGGTTATTGATGATATATTTATCCTTTATTCTCAAATATTTCCAATGATAAACCTTGAAAGGTATACTATTAAAGAATTTTGGTATGATATACAGAATATTGCACACATATCAAGAGGCTCGATAATATTTGATGATAATAATAAGTTATTAGTCAATGATGAACAATATACAATTGACAAATCAATAAAGCTTATTGATCTATATCTATTGAATCTATTGAAGAAAAAATTAATTCAACGTGAGATAAATAAAAGTGAAAATAAAATTGCGAAACAACAGGATAATTCAGTGAATTCAAATAATTTAATGGACAGACTATTAACTGCATTGGATAAAGGTACCGATTTAACGAATGTTCATAATCCTCGAGAAGAGATGGTTTGGAATAAATACATTTACTCTAAACTAGAGGATTTACTTTCAATGGAATTAGGATCTTATAAATTAGGTGTGGAGAGAGCAGAAAATAATACAACGGTATCTGAATTCATACCTATTTGCACAAACAAAGAACATGCATCATTACTCTCTGCCATTTCGTATATTGTTAACAATAAAATTGCATCAATTCAAATTAATAAACTCAATAAATATGAATCACAATGTCCCGGTTTCAAAGACTGTTTACAAAACATGATACATTATGTTCCAAATCTTAAACCACAAACTGATTTGACATTAGGTGATTGTTCGTATTTAGATACATGTCATAAATTGAATACCTGTCGCTATGTTCATTATTTACAATATATTCCAGAAACGTTAAAGGAAAAAACTGATAAACAATGTAAGGATTCCAATGAATTAATATTGAATCAAAATCAAAAAATTTCATTTTATACACATGGAGAATGTTGTTCATCATCATTTAAAAAATTATTACCACCGCAATGGATTTGTTGTGATGTCAGAAAATTTGATTTTAAAATATTAGGTAAATTTTCTGCAGTCATTGCAGATCCTGCATGGAACATTCATATGAATTTGCCCTATGGTACTTGTAATGACATTGAGTTATTGGAATTGCCATTAGATGAACTTCAAGATGAAGGTGTGCTATTTCTTTGGGTCACCGGTAGAGCCATTGAATTAGGCAAAGAATCATTAGCAAAATGGGGGTATAAAGTAGTGAATGAAATAGCATGGATTAAAACAAACCAATTAAGCAGAACGATTGTCACGGGCCGTACAGGACATTGGTTAAATCATTCAAAAGAACATTTATTAGTCGGCATTAAAGGTAGACCTGAATGGGTGAATAAAAATATCGATTTAGATCTAATTGTTTCGATCACCAGAGAGACCAGCAGAAAACCAGATGAATTATATGGAATGGTAGAACGTATGGTAGGCACACATGCACGTAAATTAGAGATATTTGGTAGGAATCATAATGTTCGACCTGGATGGTTAACAATCGGTAATCAATTGACAGGCAATTGTATACACGAGATGGATGTAAAGGAAAGATATAATAAATACATTAGCTAAAAAATGAAACAACAAATAAATAATCTTTTTTTTTTATTGTTGCAATTAAATAATTACTGTATCATATAATTGTATTATTCAGTGACACTTGAACTCATATACATTATAGTTTCATTGTAATTGATTATTTTTTGTGTAACCCCATGTAAAAATTTACATCAACTTTTTCTTTTTCCTCACTATAAAAAACTTTGTGTCACGTGTAAGGCCTAGTCTACGTGTCGCTACCATTACGCTCATATAATTTACCCTACATTGGTCATGTGACCAGTGTCCAATAATTTTTTACGCGGGTTTTATCGGCATTAACGCCGCGGCCCCCGGGGGAAGCGGGGGGTTTTTCTGGGAAGGCCTGTCTCTCTCCTCGCAGTGAAAACACAGAAGCAAAAATAATAATAAAAAAAACAACGCTGTTGCAGAGATCTGGCCGTAGAGAACAGGTATCTTCCAGCAACAAGGCCGGCGAGTTTTGTACGGGCATTACACTCCTAACTTGAAACAACAACTAACATCTGGAAGAAAGCGTCGTACAACCAACAACAAAAACAATAGAAATGGCAAAAAGTTGAAGATAATGAGATGGGATGAGAAAGAAAGGATTTTGAAAGAACTTTTGACTTCAGAACTAATTAGATTTGTCACTTTAGTTGATCGGTTGAGAGTGTAATGGAGTTGGGGAGAGTGGGTTGCAATTGTTGTACTGTGTTCTGTGGTTGTGAAGTTGTAATTGGGGACGTTGGGTCCTGGGATCTGGAGACGAGGTTCTGTTGGTTGTGTTGGTTTCTTGTTTACATTGCAATGATTCCTTTCTTTTATATATATAGTCTGTACTATTTAGTATTTAGTGATACTTGTTTATTCATACAAGACCACGATTAATAAATTAAAAACAATAATATATCAATAAAAGAGATTTGTAAAACAATGTTTAGACAAGTTGCAAAGAGAAGTTATGCTAAGTTACCTCCATGGGCTTTAAAACCTGCTTTTGGTGCTCCAGATAAGGCTGCTGCTGAAGCATTTAAGAAGAGTTTGAAAACTACAAAGGATCATGCTGCTGGTACTTTTGTATTTTGGAAGAAAGTTTGGTGGTTTGTTGGTATTCCAGCAATTGGTTTAACTGCAATTAACACCTATTACATTGAAAAAGAACATGCTGATCATAGAGAACATTTAAGCCATGTTAAGGATGAAGATTGGCCTAAGCAATACGCATTCCAAAACATTAGAAGCAAACCTTTCTTCTGGGGTGATGGTGATAAGACACTTTTTTGGAATCCAGTTATTAATAGACATATCAAAGATGAATAATTATAAATATGTCTACCATTTTTAAAACTATTCAACTCAACATTTTCTTTATATTCTTGAAATATCATAACATTTCACACAACCCCCCCTCCTCCCCCTTAGAACTATTATATTGCTTAAATTGTTGATGTAATAAGATCTATAATTTTTTATATTCAAATTTTATATTTAATTTAACAAAAAAACAATAAATAAAGAAATCCATTTTGACTGTATTCATTTACTTTATTACAATGTTCTTAAGTTTCATATATATTTCTTTTATCTTTAAGATGTTTTTTTTATTTATTATTTTTAAAAAAAAGTGTATATAATTGTTATTAAATGTATAACTACAATTGTGCAGAGAATATAAATAGATTGTTGGTGGCAGCTAAAGCTATACTATTCTCCTTTGGATGCCATGAGAAGTGTAAAATACTTTTCTTAAAATCAATATCATCACTCCAATCTTTAATTTTAGCAGATCTTTGTGCAGTGGTGCCAACTCTTCTATTTTTAAATGAAGTTTTGTCGGCTTGTAATACAATTTCACCAATACCCTCTTCATTTTCTAATACAATATCATTATTTCTTGGTGTTGGTTTACTCTTCACGGAATTGTTATCGAATGTATTAACAATTGTACCTTTTGTGTCTTCATTACTTGATTGAATTACATTTGGATAAATCATAAAATTATTATTATAAGAACCAGTCATAATACTTGATGAATCACCACTGAAACTGACTTCAAATTTATCAAAAATTGAATCATTTTCATAGGTATCACTTAATCTATCCTTTAATTGTTCATGGATGTTAATTGTTTTCAATGGCTTGTTATCCATATTAACATCCCAAATTTTAACAGTTAAATAATCTCTTGACGCAATATAACGACCATTTGGACTGAATTTAACATCAGAAATTGATGATGTAATTTCTGTGAAAAAATTATGACTTGTTGGATCAATGTACTCTTCAAAAATTTTAGTTTGATAATCACAAATTGCATTTTGTCTCATATCACATAATCTAATTGTGCCTTTTGAAGAAGAGTAAATAAAATAATTACAATGTTGTGGATGAAAATCTGCACTTGTTATAACTTCAGTTAATTCTTCCATATTTGTAGGTTTAATATCAACAATATTAAAACTTTGATCGGGTATATCTAAGTTCCATAAGTTGACTCTTAAATCATCTGCACTTAAGAAAGTTTCTTGATCAGAATTGACTGAAATTGAATGAATATGATAAGTATGAGCATTACTATAAATTTTTTTTGGCATTGCTGTTATAATTTTTTCATGATCAATTAATTTTGGTAAAAACAAATTTTGTACAGACTTAGCAGATGCTGAGATTTTATTTGCTTTAATATTATTATTTGTTGTTGAAGAATTGATTTCATTATTATTATTTTTATCATTAAAATTATTATTGTTACTATTATTATTGTTATGCAAAGATTTCGATTTAGATGCTGAATTTGATGAGGTTAAATATGCTGGAGAATTTGAAGATGCTGAATTATTATCATTATTTGAACCAATCATATTATTCTCACTAACAATTTTTATATTTTTTTCATAAATTTTCCATAATTTAATTGTTTTATCATTTGTTGTCAATAAAAAATGAGATTTTTGTGTTGGTTTTAACCATTTAATTTGATTGATTTTTTCTTCAATTTCTAATGATTTTAAATAATCAAATTCTGCATCATGGCTTTGAAATTCAGTTAAAAATTTATATTCTGCATTACTACCATTAAAATCAGTAACACTAGATTTGTTATTTAATTTATTACTTCTTTCAAACAAAACAACTCTACCACCTCTATCACCAGTAGCTAAATAATCACCAGAATGATCAAATTCAACTGAAGTAATTATATCAGCTTCAGTGACTACAATATCAGCTTTATCACCAAAACATTGACTAAATTTAAAATCAAATTCTTCATCAGTCATCATCTTTAATTATATTTTTTTCTCCTTTTTTATAATATCTATATTATTTAAAGTAAATCCACTTAAAAATATTGTCTAATAATTCGTTTTAACTTATTTAATTATTGTTGAATATGTAGATAAAACTTGACAAATTTCTTTACTGTGGATCGCTTCTCTTGAAATCTAGCTTTCGACTATCCTTTTCTTCGTGTCCGTCTACTAAGTTCAATTTGTAACTCTTATCAAAATCTTTAATTGAGTTAATCTTATTTAATTTATTCATCACTTATACAATTGACCAAATTTAATAAAAACATTAAATTTTAAATATTCGACCCCTTCGTAATTCCCTTTATGTTTTCATCGAAAGTAATTTTCTTGTTTTGTTTAAATTTCGAAAAATCAAAAATTCAAAAAAAAAAAAAAAAAAAAAAAAAAAAAAAAAAAAAAA
>JAJMDZ010000060.1:0-69219 GCA_030573835.1 Tetrapisispora taiwanensis (nom. inval.) | reverse complement strand
TAAAGCTTTAGCTCTAATTTTAGCTGCTAAAGCAGAAGGACTGTTGGTATCATCCTTAGAACTTTTCTTAACAACTTTGTTAGCCATGACTGAATATATTCGAGCTATGTCTATATACTTTCTTAAGTATTTTCTTTAATTGAATAAAATTGAATTACACTTTGATTTATACCC
This sequence comes from Tetrapisispora taiwanensis (nom. inval.), assembly GCA_030573835.1. Taxonomy (NCBI): domain Eukaryota; kingdom Fungi; phylum Ascomycota; class Saccharomycetes; order Saccharomycetales; family Saccharomycetaceae; genus Tetrapisispora; species Tetrapisispora taiwanensis (nom. inval.). The sequence continues at coordinate 69,045 of JAJMDZ010000060.1, read as the reverse complement.
TCTATAAGGTATACTATATATATATTATATACCCAATGCATTAATTCACTAGTTAAACATACCTTATTACAGAATACATTGAATACTTTAGCTCATCGAATTCTACATAAAAATATTATTGCCGCTCTCAAACTTACGTACTTTAAAAATTTTCAATAAGCGGTGAAATCGAAATGAACAATTTTTCATCTCATCGCAAAATAAAATTTCAATGATAATAGAAAGATAATAACCACTTGATCAGAAGAAACACGTCTATATCAAAGATGTATCTATATATCAAACCTTGTATCTGTTACTAACACTTTGTTTTCTGATCTGATTAATTGACATTGTTCATTTTACAATATTTTAGATCGTTACAAAAAACAAAATAGATCGTGAAGCTATTCATATCATACAGTTCACTCAAAATGGCTAAAAGAAGACATAAGAAAAGAACACATGCTGTTGTTACTCCAGAACAGACTCAAGGTATACCAAAATCCATGGTTATTAGAGTTGGCCAAACATCATTGTCAAACCATTCTTTAAATCAATTGGTTAAAGATTTCCGTCAAATCATGCAACCTCATACTGCAATTAAACTAAAAGAAAGAAAATCTAATAAATTAAAAGATTTCGTCGTTATGAGTGGTCCATTGGGTGTATCTCATTTATTCTTATTTACACAATCTGAAAAAACTGGTAATGTTTCGTTAAAGATTGCCAGAACTCCACATGGTCCAACTATTTCTTTCCAAGTTTTAGATTATTCATTAGCTAAAGATATTAAACATGTTTTGAAAAGACCAAAATCATTGAATAAATCAGATGTACTAGATCCACCTTTATTGGTATTAAATGGTTTCACAGCTGTTAAGAATAAGAAGAATGAAGATGAAGAAATTGATCAAGATTCAATCACAAAAGAAAATGTTGAAAAAGTAATAGTCTCTATGTTTCAAAATATATTCCCACCTTTGAATCCATCTAGAACACAATTAAGTTCAATCAAAAGAGTTTTCTTGATTAATAGGGACCAAGCTACTGGTGAGATATCCATGCGTCATTATTTTATTGATGTTAGAGAAGTTGACATCTCTAAGAATCTAAAGAGGCTATATAAAGCAAAAAATAATATACATAAATCCATTCCAAATTTGCATAGAAAAGAAGACATATCTTCATTGATCTTAGACCATGATATTGGAGCCTATACATCAGAATCAGAAATTGAAGAAGATGCCATTGTTAAAGTTATAGATCAAAATTCCATTAAAACTAAACCAATTAGATCACATGAGAAGAAAGACAAAGATGATGAAGATGATGATATGGACGAAGATAAAAATAATGAAAACGATGTTAAACAAACATATGTAGACAATACACCAACTCCAAAAAAAAAGGCTGTTAAATTAACAGAAGTTGGCCCAAGATTAACCTTGAAATTGGTTAAAATTGAAGAAGGAATTTGTTCAGGTAAAGTTCTACATCATGAATATGTTAATAAGACGAGTGCTGAAATTAAGATATTAGAAAGGAGACATGCTGAAAAGATGAGATTGAAAGAAGCCAGAAGAAAAGAACAAGAAGAAAATATTGCTAAGAAGAAGGCTGTCAAGGAAGCCAAGAAACAACGTAAATTAGTAAGAAGAGAACAAAGAAAATTAGAACAGAACCAAAATGGAGAAGATAACATGGATGAAGATGATGTAAGTGATAGTGACAGTGACAGTGAAAGTGAAAGCGATAGTGAAGATGGTGCTAACAGTTATAAGGATGTTCCTGAAGATATAGATAGTGATTTGTTTAGTGAGGTAGAAGAATAGAGAAGTCTCGTTGATTTTTGTTTTTCTTTTCATAACTTCCTCAATTAAGTAGTTATTGATAACTTTTATAAAAAATACTTAATATATATTTGCATTCAATTATTACAATTTCAAAGTTATATAATAATTATTATTTATCTACATAAAAAATAAATGATATGTAAATTTATGTAGGTTCTATTCGAAATTACTTTTATTATTGAATATTAACAAATGAATTTTACTAGTGATAAACTTTATTGACATATTCTCCTAATTTATTATGAGTTTTTAACCAATGATTTATTTTATGTTCAGGTTTTTTATCAATATCTATAATATTAATATTAAAATCATTTAAAGTTGAATCCCATTCTATGAAAATAGTTACATCTCTTAATGCCATTAACATCAACAAACTAATTGGTAATTTCGAAATATTTTCATAAGATGTCAATGGTGAATATATTTTTTTCTGTAAATTATAAATAACATTAAAAATATTTTTTGAATCATTTAAATATTTTTTGAATTGATCAATGAACATTGTTGGTAATATGTTCAATAATTTTTTTAAGAATAATGATGATATTAATTTATTTGGGTCGACTATAATTTGTGAATAGCAATAATTAATATTTTCTCTGCCCTTTAAATTATTATGAGTACAATTCCGACAATATAAAGTATCATAATGAATCCATTTTGGCTTAATTTCCATTAAGACATTATTATTTAAAATATTATTTGATAAATAAATTTTTGTAATATGATCGTATAAAATTAAATTATCATAATAATTTGATTTTAAATTCTTAATTTTTATTAGAAAAATATCATTTGAATCCAAATTAATATTAAATTGTACTAAAATATCTTTAAAATCAATTGAATTTAAAGTAATTATTTCCATTGGACAAATAAATTTATTAAATTCATTATTATCTTTAAATAATTGTATAAATTTAAAATTTTCAATAGTATTTAAATTGTTAATTGATAATTTATTATCTCTGACCAAACATCTATATAAATAAATTGGATCATTATAATCTATTATAATATTAGCATTACCTTTAGCAATTACTTTCATTCATTGAAAAAGAAACTAGGTTGATACTATTTTGTCACTTAAAATCAAATTAATTTTAATAAGCACCTTGTAATATATTACTGATGTATCCAAAAATTACCACAATAAATAATAGTTAAAGACTTAATTATTTTAATCTAATCTCTTAAAGTGCATATCACATAGTTAAGTATGACTTCAAGTATTACAATTATACCTAAATAAGTCATTGAATAAAAGTTTCTGTACCGTAACTATATAGACTAATTCAAACTCCATAAAGATAAAGTATATCAATGTCTCAATGTCTCAATCTACATTTTGTCCTCATGTTAGTATTTTCTCTCTCTTTCTTCTCTCTCTCTGTTTCCTTCATTTGAGCTCATCTCAAATTACGCTGTTACTCTTTTGTCGTTTCGAAACTCAAAAAAAACAATGAAAAATTTTCGTTTCGAAACGTAAAAAAATTATTTCAAATTTTAAAAATTGTTGCCGATGATGTAACTATCCTTAAGAATGAATGCTTCGTACATATTATATTATTCAATTGAAAAAATAAAATATGTAATTGACCTTAAGATCTAATTTAAAGTCTAATTTATACTCTCATTTAGATAATTGTGTAGTTCTTACTTTTATATATTCTTTAATTAGTGACGGTTAAATCTTATTCTTTAATTTTATTATTTAAATCTTAATATATATATTTGATAGAGTTGAAATTGACTCCATTGATCACCAAAAACAGTATACAAGAATGTCTAACTTAGATGGTAAATTACCAGATACTTTGAACGATGCTATTTTAAAAGCTTCTGTTCCTATCCCTGAAGATTATATTAAGATTGAAGGTATTGATTATTCAAAACCTGAAGCTACTGATATGAGAGCTTCTGATTTAATCGATAATATGAAACGTATGGGTTTCCAAGCCAGTTCTTTAGGTCAAGCTTGTGATATTATTAATAACATGAGAAGCTGGAGAGGTAAACATATTGATGAATTACATGAAAATGAAAGAAAAGGTTGTTTTGATGAAGAAGGTTATCAAAAGACTACAATTTTCATGGGTTATACATCTAATTTAATCAGTTCTGGTTTACGTGAAACTTTACGTTTCTTAGTTCAACATAAAATGGTTGATGCTTTAGTCGCTTCTGCTGGTGGTATCGAAGAAGATTTAATTAAATGTTTAGCTCCAACTTATTTAGGTGAATTTTCATTAAAAGGTGCTAATTTACGTGAACAAGGTTTAAATCGTATTGGTAATTTATTAGTTCCAAATGATAATTATTGTAAGTTTGAAGAATGGATCGTACCAATCTTTGACAAAATGTTAGAAGAACAAGAAGAATATGTTTCTAAACATGGCCAAAGTTGTTTAGATGCTAATCAAGATGTTGATTCGCCAATTTGGACTCCATCAAAACTATGTAATCGTTTAGGTAAAGAAATTAATGATGAATCTTCCGTCTTATATTGGGCTCATAAAAATAAAATCCCAATTTTCTGTCCATCAATTACTGATGGATCTATTGGTGATATGTTATTTTTCCACACTTTTAAAGCTTCTCCAAAACAATTAAGAGTTGATATTGTCGCTGATATCCGTAAGATTAACTCTATGTCAATGGAAGCCTCTAGAGCTGGTATGATCATCTTAGGTGGTGGTTTAATTAAACATCATATCGCTAATGCTTGTTTAATGAGAAATGGTGCCGACTATGCTGTTTACATTAATACTGGTCAAGAATTCGATGGTTCTGATGCTGGTGCAAGACCTGATGAAGCTGTTTCTTGGGGTAAGATTAAGGCTGAAGCGAAATCTGTTAAAGTTTACGCCGACGCTACTATTGTTTTCCCATTGGTTGTTGCTGCTACTTTCGCTAGTGGTAAAAAAGTTGAAAAGAAGTCAGATTAAAATTAAATTGTATTACAATCTGTTTAATGCCTAACTAATGAATTTATATATTATATAGACCGAAAATATCTATCAATACAAATTTTTTTTGTTTAAAATTTTTATAAATAAATTACCTAGATACATTGGAGTATTATGTGAGGAAATATAATCTGTTAAATATTAAAAGGACTGGGAAATTTATTATTATTATAAATTATGCATTTTTTTATATATTTATTTAATTGTTAATGTATGTAGATTATTTATAATATTGCTCGAATTAGTTTATGAAACACTTATTCATTATTACCATTTCCTCTCATTCTTTCAATATTCATAACATCATCACCAATTGATTCCATTACTTCTCTCTCAATTAATTCACCAATGCTTGGGTATGCCATACTAGCTTCGTACGCACTTACAATTCTTTCCTGTGTTAAACCGATTTCACAATAAGCTAGAGCTTTAATAACATTCGCATAACGAGATATGTTCTTCCTTATATTGGATGTGATTGATGTATCATTTTTATCAGAATAAATTTTCCAAGATGATTCTTCTTCTAATCTAGTAATAGAGACTGTATTTAATGGGTTTAATGTTTTCGCACCAGTTGGACCTTGGGATGTGTTGTCAGATGAGCTACTTAATGGTGTTTCTCTTGCTTGATCCATTTGAGAAGATTTTCTTAACCATATATAACCATTAACACCTAATAAAACTGTAACATTACCTGGTAAATTGTGAGTATGATTTTTGGATCTAACGACTAAAGAACTTGGGACTTGGACTAATAAACCATCTCTAAGCTTACCATACTTTAAAGATCTTGTATGTAGTGAGGCACTACCATCTTGGAACAATGATTGTACTTCAGCATTTAAAACATCGCCTTCTTTTAAAAATGTTCTCATTTGTAATTCATCACTCTCAGATTTTCTTCTTAAAATACCACCTGGCAAATTAACGGAACCTAACATCAGTACAGCATTTTGCTTACCTCCAATATCGACTTTCCATCTTTTGTTTCCTACATCAGTAATTCTTCCAACGATGTGGTCACCAGTTTCTGGGGTGTATCTACCTTTCAATGGAATAACTGATAATAATTTATTAACTCTTGAGATAGTACCAGCAGCTGAAGAATAGGTAGAATTTTCAAGGAAATATGTACCATGACCTCTCATCCATATTGGATCTTCTGTTATTAGTTCGCCTGGTGTAACAATTTCACCTTCAGCAGCATCGCCTACTCTTTCAGTCTTTTTATTATCAACGTCCATCATTGGAACATCTTCATCGGAACCATAGATTTCCGAAGCTTCCTCTTCAACATGATTATATTTCAAACCACTTTGTCTTTTAATAACACTTATAACCTCAGACATTCTATTTGATTTATTCGCAAATTCAATATTATTTTAGCTTTTAATGTGTATTACTTTTCTTTAACCTATTCACAATCTATGTTATTGAACCAATAATAGTATTAAATTAAAAATATATTTATTATTGCAACTGATATAATTATTCTAAATTGAATACAAATGATTGAGTAGTTCTGCTATTAAATTTTATAATATACTATTTTCTATACAATTCATTAAATTATTTACATGTATTAAAATTCTTATATTATCACAGTTACAAATTTTTTATTATTTTTTTTTCAAAAAATTTCTTGAGCTTCATAAGCTCATCGCAAAATTTAATTTTACATAATGAAAATAAATAATTTTCAATCAATAATGTCATTTGTAAAGACTCAGTAATAATTACTATTGGGTCAACGTACACGATTTAGAAACCAATTTATTTAAATATCTAAGTTTCCAATTGACTAGCAATTTCATCAACATTTTTTTTAAATTAATTTAAATATATATCTTCATTGTAAGTTTTGCATGTTGAATAGCCATAAACAAAATTTTATCAAATTCTGTGGTCAATTCTGTAACTTTATATCAACTACAACAATGTCTCAACAGAAAGTATTTAAATATTCTCCACCTATGGATCGTAGTATGAAAATATTAAATAGATCTTTTTTTGTAACTAAGATCCCATTGTGTGTTGTTAAATTTCCAGATCCAAAAAATATTAGCGTATTTGCTAAAGATCATAAGAGTGAAATTTTAAGAATTCCAAGAATTCCTCATGTTATTAAGTTAGAAAATAAATTACAAGATGATAACAATATTGGTTCATCTACTGGTAACGAAAATAAGAAAGCAAAGACTGTTGCATGCGATAATGGTATTATTCCAAAAGGTGTTTTATTAAAAGAATCTATTAGTAAACAAGAAGATGTTGAAAGTCAACTTTCTGCAGAAGCATTACAATTTTTAAAAGATACAAATGCTGAAATACAAAATTATGAATATGTTTTAGATTACAATTTTTGGAAGTCAGAAGAAATTTTGAGATCAGTTTTACCTGAAGAATTTTTAGATGAAATCCCAACAGGTTTTACTATTACTGGTCATGTTGCTCATTTAAATTTAAGAAGTGAATTTAAACCATATGATTCATTAATTGGTCAAGTAATTTTAGATAAGAATAATAAAATTGAATGTGTTGTTGATAAAGTTAGTTCAATTGCTACTAAATTTAGAACCTTCCCAATGAAAATCATTGCAGGCACAACAGATAACTTAGTTGTTGAACAAAAAGAATCTAATTGTACTTTCAAATTTGATTTCAGTAAAGTATATTGGAACTCAAGACTTCATACAGAGCATGATCGTTTAGTGACCCAATATTTCAAACCTGGTCAAGTTGTTTGTGATGTATTTGGTGGTGTTGGACCATTTGCTATTCCGGCTGGTAAGAAAGAATCAATTGTATTAGCTAATGATTTAAATCCTGAATCATATAAATATTTACTGGAAAATATTAAAATTAATAAAGTCAGTGAATTAGTTAAACCATTTAATTATGACGGTGGTGAATTTATTAGAGAATCAGTCAATTTATTAAATGAATTAAGAAATGAACATGAAAATCATTCGATCACTGTACCAATCAAAAGAAGTAATAATAGTAAAAAAAAACAAAAACATAAAGAATTAAATGGTGAAAAAATTGAAAAATTACCAACACATAAAGAGATTCCAATACCATTACAAATTGATCACTATGTTATGAATTTACCGGATAGTTCAATTGAATTTTTAAATGATTATAATGGTGTATTTAATAAATTTAATGAATTATTAACAATTGAAGAAATAAACGAAATGGAAATGCCATGGGTACATGTACATTGTTTTGAAAAATACGGCAATGAAGAAACAGAATTAACAGATGAAGAGATACATGAAAGAGTTTATAATAGAATATTAAAATCAATTAATACAAATAAAGAAATATTACCAATTGAAAATTTAAAATTTCATTTAGTACGTAAAGTATCACCAACAAAGCCAATGTTTTGTGTAAGTTTTAAATTACCAAAAGAAATTGCATTCAATAATTAAGATATATAATACAATATGATACAATATAATACAATATAATACAGTATAATATGATATAATATGATATAATGCATTGTAATACAAATTATTCTTCTATTCTAATTCTAATTCACCTTTCATATATTAATTGTGACACTTATTATATTAAAGTTATTATTGTACTGTCACGTTCCCTTTACGAACATTTAATATACATTTGTGATCATGTGACATTATTACCCTACTGAATCAGTTCACTAGTCGAATTACCCTTCCCCATTGATTACTATCCGGGTAACACACGTTTTTCTAACGTTTAAAAAAAAAGAAAAGTGAAAAAAAAGTAAAAAGAAACGGCGCGGAAGTAAAATTAACGTAAGAAACATGTTTCTTACGTTACCTTCTGCGCGCTTTTCTCTGAACTCTATGTTTTGTGACTAATTAAATTTTTTTCAAAAAAAAGAAAAAAATATTAAGAGGCTGTTTGTACGATACTTTTACAATAAGCACACCCCCCGTTCACGTTATCAATTCTGTCATTACATTTTTTGTATGAGGTTATCTGTGGGAGATTAAAATGTTATCTCTTTGAAATATAATTTCATTTAAGTACAATGTGTGATAAAATATTATCGTTGAAAGTTTAAATTAATAGTTAATAAAATATTTGATAAAATTATTATGAGTCTAAAAATTAATGAAAATATATACAAATGATTTTTGATAAATATGAAATCTATCCTTTAATATATATAAAAGTAAAAATATTTATCATTATATATATATCTTCCTGTTAAGATTAAGTTATTTTTTAAATAGTGGTTTTACTATAATATTTATAATAAAAGAGTAATACTAACAATATTAAAACAATGGTTAAACCAGATATACGGCGGCGGTTGGAACGGCAACGGCGGAATATCACACCAGATATTCTCGATGATTTATCCTTAGAGTTGCCATTAGATTTAAATTTAAATTCGGGTTTGAGTTCTATATTGAATGTTGATTTGATTAATACTCCAAATAATGATGTTAAAGATCAACAAAATGTTTATCATACTCCTCCATACGATTTAAATGATAATGATAATGATAACAAAATTAAAAACAAACAAATTAATGTTTTGAATAATAATATTATTAATAATAATATAATTAACCAAAATGAAAATATTGAACAATTAAAATTTTTAGTTCAATTGAGTAAACTTCTTTCAAATTATTCTTCAAATATAATTAAATTAAATACTATTACAAATGATAGTATTGTTAAATTTATTACTGAAGTTATTGGAAGATCAAAATGTAATAAACAAACTATTTTATTAGCAACATTGTTTTTCAAAAACCTATACAATAATATTTCAAAAAATAATTCAAATTTATTAGATTTACCTGAATTTATTAAATGTATTAAGAGAACGTATTTAACATGTTTAATTATTTCTCATAAATTTTTAAATGATAATACTTATTCATTAAAAAGTTGGAATATGATTAGTGGTTTATCAACAAAAACTTTATCAATGATGGAAAAATATTGTTTGTTAACTTTAAATTTCAATTTACACATTGATAATTCATTTGTTAAAGATTTAGAAAATGAAATTATGTTAATGGTAGTTGACCAAGATTTAATGGATTCTGTTAATATGATTGTAATGAATCCATCATTATCAACTGGCCAAAACATCGTCAACAAAAGATCTCGTGATGAGATGGAAGATTATTCAAACATCAATGTTGATGATGTACTTGGTTCATATCTTCGGCCTCATGAATTGGCTCAAAATAAAAAAATGTGTACTGTATAATATATATAACATCAAATCAATTTTGATAGTTTAATAAAATAAAAGAAAAAAGATATCTACTTTAAATTTATTATTATTGTTATTTTTAATTTTTTCAATTTTTTATTACATGAAGTTTTACATTTAGTGTAGAATTTAAATCGAGCGTTCTTTATATTTTAGGATATGATCATATTGTACTATATTAGTAAAAAATATTTTATTTACCAGTTAATGATATCTTAATGAAATAGTAGTTACCTTAGTCATCGCTTTAAAAAAATGCGATTTCTGTGGATCGAACACAGGACCTCCAGATAACTCGACCGAAGTATTCTTCAGTCTGGCGCTCTCCCAACTGAGCTAAAACCGCTATTAATTTGTTCCTGAAAAATTCTTTTTAACCAAAAATATACCTAAGTGATAATAAAAATAAATAATTTAACTGAGGCTGCTCTGCTTTATGCCAGCTTATAGAGCTTTATAAGATAGATATATATACAACGATAATTAATTAATATTATATTTTCACATTCATGAATTGGATTAAGAAATTCGAATTGCGTGAGAATACAAAATTTACGTTTCACATATTCCAGAGAATTCGAGAAGCTTGATATCCTTGTTGGAAAATATATGTTCTTGAATAGAACATTCTAGAAGATAAAAATAGATTAGTTAGTATGATAATGGAACATTCTGGAAGATCTGGAAGATATAATCATAAAAGATATAAATGGAAGAAGTTTTTGAGATCAAGAAAAACTTGAGATTATTTTTAAATAATTTATATTTTATGTATTGTATAGAACAAAATAAAACAAGGAATTATACACCTGTAATACCACGCTAGATCAAAATGAATCAATCAATCACTAACAACTAAAATAATGTCACTCCAGCTGCTACTATCAACAAGGAGAACACTATTAACTTAAATAACTATTCTAACCAATAGTCCATGGTTCAGAAATTCAAGAAGCGGAATTTGAACTTTATAATTAAATGACCAATGCGTAATTAATTGTATAAAAGCTAAAGATATTTGAAATTATGAAAATATTATATATCCATAATTTATGTAAATTAATATGTAATATTTAATTTAAAAGAACCTAGGATTTATACAACTTATAATATCACGCAAGCATCCTTAAATTTAATTAATTCTAAACTAAACTCAACTATTGAAACAAACAACTCCGCTGTCAGTCCAATTGAGACAGTCAAGTCTGACCCAAACGCGGATCAAAGTATTGACTTTGAACAGCACTTTACTATAAATTAAATAATTGTAATAACATCACATTATCAAATAGATTTATAATTATATGCCTTTATCACAAATTGAATAAGATAAAATTCATCTACTTATTTAATATTTTAGCCAGAGAGTTAATTGAATCTATAATTTTTTAATATTATTTATTTTTCAAAGTAATTAATTAAAATATTCAGACTACAAATAGTATATTTTAAATATTAATTTATGAAATATATTTGATCAATTGCTTTATTGCAGTTTTGTAAAAACAAATATGAAAATCAATCAAATTAATATTTTGTAATAAAAAAGTGATCTTATACTGTAAACTAAAAAAATAAATTTTTGTTAAAACTAAATATTAATTAAAATTTATTATAATCATGTTAATATAAACTTTTAATTATGATATGCACAAATAAAATGCTTTTCATACATATTTCTACTTTTTTTTTGTGTTCGAAAAATTATCGTCCAAATTGAGCGACGCAAATAATTTATCCTCGAAATCAAAAAATATGAAAGTTGACAACCCATATATAAGGACATACAGAATCCAATTTTAAGAAATAAAGTAAAATATTCCATATTTTATATAATTCTTAAATTTTTTATAATTTAAAATACACCACGATACATTAACAGTTTGCTGATTTACCGTTTGCAGATATTTATATAAAATTATAATTATATTTTCCTAATTTAAGAAAGCTTTTTCTTTACTAATTTAATTAAGCGTGAAACATTATCAATAAAATTACAAATACTATGACACAAGATTTTGAAATTCTTCCAGTAGGCGAAAACCCTGTAGTTGGTTCTTCCGAACAATTTCAATCAACTAACGTTTCATGTGGTAATTTTGTCGATAAAGTTTTGATAATAGGGTCCACTGGGTTAGTAGGTAGAAATGTTTTAAAATCTTTTTTAGACACTGATTTATATTTAAAAAATTCTAAAGAAATTGAAAATTTGATTATTGCGTCAAATTTAAATGTTGAAACAAAAACTAGAGAAATATTCATCAACAAAACAGCCTACTCACTCTCTCGTAATAGACAATATGTCGAATTATTTAATAAAACTAAGGTAGATTCATTAAAAGTTAAGGAAGTAGAATTTGATGGAAAGACTTATTATTTACAATTTGATCTTTTAAAACAATTAAAGAATACAGAAAAAAGTGAAGATTTATTTGCAAAATTTTCAACCAAAAATGTATTGGATATTCTTACCCATAATAATGGAATTTCAAAAGACGAAGTTACGAAGGCAAAAGAAATATTAAGTTCAAAAAATAACAGAGAAGTCACCACCAATGATAAAAATGTGACTTTGTTTTCAACTGTTCATCAAGACGAAGTAGAAGGTACGTTTGTACTACCAACTGGTACCAACGTAAATAGTTCAGTTGAATACACAATTCAAAATCAATCTAGTGTATTAATTTTTGCTTCCCATTTTGGTGAAATTATAAAGATCAATTTTAATTTAAAAATATACCATATAACTAATGCGGATTCAGAAAATTGGCCATCATTACTTCCCGTCTTATTTGATAACAAAACAACATTAAAGAACAAAGAAGATAGTAAAGGACATTTTGACATAACTTCTGAAAAAGTTCCCTCACTAGCTGATATAAAAGTTATAATAAGTTCACTTGGTGCAAGGAGTCATAGTCCCGTCAAAGCGGGTTTCAGAGTTGTAGATTATCAACTCAATTTTGATGTCATAAATTCTTTTAATAACACAAAAGATAAAAAAGTTATTGTGATCACTTCTGTTAACAGCAAACTATATACAAAATTCTCTAGATACTTAAGTAATAAAGCAGAATTGGAAAAGGATTTAGAAACTAAATCTGATAATAATATCAACGAATTGATAATCTTAAGACCAGGTCCATTGGTGGGTTCACCTATGACAGATAAAATTATTCCAGGTTTACATGCTCATTTAAAAAATGATGACTCTACCTTCAAACAAATTATAAATTATAAAAGATTTGTTTTAGATTACAAATTATCACTCTGGAAAAGACTTAAATATACAGGTCCTGAACCAAGAATGACAAATATCCTAGCTAAAACGTTTTATAGACGTCCAGGAACATCTTTGCTTGGATATTGTATACCAGCAACCAGAGTTGCTGAAGTTATGGTTTACAAATGTTTCTGTATTGAGCCAGAAACTGTTCATGTTAAGCCTAGAGTAGAAATATTATCTAGTAAATCAATTGATATAATGTTGGATTAATAAGAAAATCATTATTTTCAATATGATATTGAAATTTGTATACATTTATTATTCTGAAAGTTAAAATAGAAGAATTAATGAGATTTCCAAATTCAAGCACAAGCACTAACCGAAATTTAAGTTCATATCTATAAATGTTTTTATCCAATTTATTTTATATAATATATTATTGAAATAATAATTCAGTCTTCTATTTAATTATATTAATATATTGATAACTTTTGTATTACCGACATTTTTTATTTGTATTAAAATCTGATGTATAAGAGTTCGCGTAACATAATAAAATATAAACATCTTAAATGAGTTCCGAATTTTGGCGATAAGGCAAACATCAGCTTTTCATTTAAGGTATGATTCATTAATATAAATATAAATATAAATTAAAATTTCATAAAAATTAAATTTAATTATATTAGTATTTTTTTACAAGGGGTATTTGCTTTTTAATTTGAGTTAAATATAATAATAAAGTCTAAGGTATCGTAGTATTAAAGAGTAATAAAGATTGCAGAAATGTCTGCCTTACAGAATTTAAGACAAGATATCGATGCTCTAAAGAATGAAATAGATCAATTAGCATTAAAAAAATTAAGAATTGAAAGAGAGGTAAACGATGAAGTTGAAATTGAGAAAGAGGAGGTACCATTGAAAAGAGATTTTGATATTCTTTTAGATCAATTTCCAAATCTCTATGGTTTATTATCTTCTGAAAAGGAAAGAAGAACAAATATTAAAGAGAGTCAAATTTTTGATGATGAAATACCTTTTGAAGAAGATCAAAACAAACGTATGAAATTAGATAAGAACAATAATAAAGATGAAGAAAATATTCCGGAACATGAATGGGTATTGAACAGACAGCCAAAAATTGAACATAAAATGTTTAATACTGAATTATCAGAAAATATTAGTACTGATATTTTAAAATCACCATCAAAGAAAAAAAGATTGATTAATAATTTTGATAACCAATCCAATATTTCAAAAGATTTTGAAAATAAAATTACAAAAGAAAATTCATTTAGATTATTTGGTATATCATTTTTCCCAGTTGTCGATCCAAGTGAATTGGTTTTCAATGAATTAAATAATGAAGTAGATATTAAAAGAGAAATGATTGGTATAAGACTGGAAGTGTTTGATGACATTAATGGAACATTTGAAAGACCACATTATATTTTATTGAAAAAAAATATAAAATCAAATCATTGGAAAATATTTAAATATACAATACCAAATTTTATTGATTTGCAATATATTTTCCAAAGAATAAATAATGGTATTATTATATCACATAACGATATCTATATATTTGCGAAACAAGTTTATATTCAATTATTATTAATACAAAACAGAAAAAAAACTTTATTAAATTTACAAGACGAAGGTATAATATCAGAAGTATTAATTGATTTAAATTTATCATCAATTAAATTATCAATTCCAAATACAACAACAAAATTAACATTATATTTAGAGAAAGATCAAATTAGATCAGTGTCATTATATTCAGAGACATTGTCTCCAGCATTACAAACAAAATGGAAATTAGCATTATCAGGTCCAATTTCAAATATATCAAACAAATTAAGATATTTAGTTACATTATAAATATTGAATCCTAACATTATTATCAATAAATAATATTTAAAGTATATAACAATAAAATATAATAAATAAAGTCTCATTAAATCATAATTTTATACATAGTTAGTTCCCATATATATCGTGTCTTTACATATAAAAAGTGAAAGATTTTGACGAAAACCACAGCAATCATTTAGTACGAGTACCGTATTATTAAAATATTATGTAAAATCAATAGAAATATCTCAGATAACACTGCAGAGACATGCTAAATTACAAACAAAATTTCCAAAAATGCGATGAGATGAAATTTTTCAAATATTGAAAAAAAAAAAAAATTTTATTTTGTGAAAAACTCATTGTGCAATTTATTTACAATTGTAATACTAATTATTATTTGATTGTATTAATTTAGATTGTTAACATATATATAAAAGAATAGTCGAAACATTATATTGATATATATATATTCTTTATTCATTTGTTAACTTACTCTTGAAAAGATCTACAAAAACTACAAAAAAATTAATCAACTCCGAGATGCATTTAATGTACACTTTAGGTCCAGACGGTAAGAGAATTTATACCTTAAAGAAAGAAACTGAAGAAGGTGAAATTACTAAATCTGCTCATCCAGCTAGATTCTCTCCAGATGACAAATACTCTAGACAAAGAGTTACTTTAAAGAAGAGATTTAACTTATTACCAAACCAACAATAATTAAATTGAATTATTAATTTATAATATAAAAAACAAATAATCATATCAAATATCAAAATTAAAAGAATTATTAAATAAAACAACAACAGCAACACTATTTTTTTACATGTTAATATTCATTCAATTATCTCTTATAATTTAGATATTAACGTTGAAAGAATGTTCGTTTGTTAATGTTATGCATTATTTTTAAATGTACCATAGAACCTCCCCCCCCATTATAACTATATAACTATATATTAATAATAATAATAATAAAATATCGTTATATTATTACTACAAATCCATATTTACATTCTTTTTGATGCTATGTAGGTAATTTTTTTTATTATGTAAAGAATTTTTAATGCCGTATGGAAATATCATGATTAACACCCAAGTCATGAAAAAATACATAATACAATATCATCAAATTTTTAGCCATGTAATATTTTTATTTGATATTAACGTTAATAATATATATATAATACAACATCGTTATATAATCTGATGAATAATACAAGTAACTTTAAAGTTAATATTTATTAATATTTTAAAACTGATTATTTTTATTTCTGAATAGACGAATTAAAAAGAAAGAAGATTATATAGGTTTAATTTAAAAGTATTGATAATGACAAATAACTCTATTGAAATTTGCCAAGAAAATAAAGGCTCTCAATTAATCGAATCGGTATCTTGTGATCCCATGAATAACAATAATACAGCTACAGCTAAAACTGGCAGATTACCAAGAATTAAAATCTTAGGTACTGGTGGTACTATTGCATCAAAGGGTGCTTCTTCTACTCATACTGCTGGTTATTCCGTTGGTTTAACTATTAAAGATTTATTAGATGCTATTCCTGACTTTTCTAATATTTGTGATATTGAATTTGAACAACTATGTAATGTTGATTCAAAAGATATAGATGAAGAAATTTTGTACAAAATTTATAAAGGTATTTCTGAATCATTGCAAAGTTTCGATGGTATTGTTTTAATTCATGGTACTGATACATTATCTGAAACTGCTTTTTTTGTTGAAAGTACTATTGATACTGGAGATGTTCCAATCGTATTTGTCGGTTCAATGAGACCTTCTACAAGTGTTTCAGCAGATGGTCCAATGAATTTATATCAAGCTATTTGTATTGCTGCAAGCCCAAAATCGAGAAGTAGAGGTGTTTTAGTCTCTTTAAACGATCAAATTTCATCTGGTTATTATATTATTAAATCAAGTGCTAATGCTTTAGATTCATTCAATGTAAGACAAGGTTATTTAGGTAATTTTGTCAATAACGAAATTCATTATTACTATCCACCTGTCAAGCCACAAGGTGCTCATAAATTCAAATTAAAAGTTGATATAAATAAGCCTGATTCTACCCTATCATTACCAAAGGTTTGCATTTTATATTCTCATCAATCTTTCCCAACTTCATTTTTGGATTATGTTGAAAAATCTTTTGATGGTGTAGTTATTGCCACCATGGGTGCCGGTTCTTTACCAACTGCCGTTAATGAAAGAGCTTTAAAGATGAAGATTCCTGTAATTTATTCAAAGAGAAGCAGAGATGGTATGGTCCCCGTCGCTGCTATGCCAAGAGCAGCTGATATGACATCAGCTAATCTTATCGCCTCTGGCTATTTGAATCCAGAGAAGAGTAGAGTTTTATTGCAATTGTGTTTAGCAGGTAAATATACAACCAACGAAATTAGACATGTTTTTGAAGGTGTTTATGGTGGTTGAATGATTTCCCATTTTATTACTTAATAATAAAAAAAACAATAAGAAAAAAAAAACTCAAGTGAGTATATTAATGAAAACAATACAATAGCATTACTTATATATATGTATATATAAATTTAATTATTATAGAATATACTGTGTTTATAAAAAGTATTATAAGAAAATAATATTTAATTATTTAGAATAATAACGAATCCTTTATACATTAAGCATCTGGACTTATAGCCTTTATAATTGAACTTTACAATACTAATTATTGAAAAAGTGAAGTTTCATACATTGTCAACCAAGGAAAAAAAGCGAAAAGGAATAATATCGAAAAACCGCTGTGAAGTTAATAATATTCAAATATTGCGATGACTTTTTAACTAATTGATTACTGTATTCATTAATGACTACTTGTAAATAAAATGTAGAATTGAAATTATTATATATTTAGAGATTTATATAATAAATATTTTTGAATTTTAATTAGCAAAAGCAGAAAAAAAAGTAAAGGGTACTAAGAAGAATAAATCTAAGATTTAAAAATTTAAAAAAAATGTCACATCTTATTACTGTTGCAACTTGTAATTTAAACCAATGGGCTTTAGATTTTGAAGGTAATAGAGATCGTATTTTAGAATCTATTAAAATTGCAAAGGAGAGAGGTGCTAAGCTTCGTGTTGGTCCAGAATTGGAAATTACTGGTTATGGTTGTTTAGATCATTTCTTAGAAAGTGATGTATGTTTACATTCTTGGGAAATGTATGGTCAAATCATTAATAATAAAGATACATATGGTCTTATATTAGATATTGGTATGCCATTGTTATACAAAAATGTTCGCTACAACTGTCGTTTAATTTCATTAGATGGTAAGATTTTAGTTATAAGACCAAAAATTTGGTTAGCTAATGATGGTAACTATCGTGAAATGAGATTTTTCACCCCATGGTTAAAACCAGGTCATGTTGAAGAATTTAAATTACCTCCAGAAATTCAAGAAATTACAAAACAAGCTTTTGTTCCATTCGGTGATGCTGCTGTTAACACTTTAGACACAACAATTGGTGCAGAAACTTGTGAAGAATTATTCACTCCACAATCTCCAAATATTGCAATGTCATTAGAAGGTGTTGAAATTATTACTAATTCATCTGGTTCTCATCATGAATTGCGTAAGTTAAACAAAAGACTAGATTTAATTTTAAATGCCACCAGTCGTTGCGGTGGTGTTTATTTATATGCTAATCAACGTGGTTGTGATGGTGATAGATTATATTATGATGGTTGTGCTTTAATTGCTGTCAATGGAAAAATAGTTGCTCAATGTTCTCAATTCTCTTTAAATGATGTCGAAGTTGTCACTGCGACCGTTGATTTAGAAGACGTTAGAAATTATAGAGCCGCAATCATGTCCCGTGGCATGCAAGCATCATTAAATGAAGTTAACTTTAAGAGAGTCGATGTTGATTTTGAATTGGGCCCAATGTCATCAAGATTTGATCCAAGGATATCCCCATCTAAAGCTCATGAACCATTCTACCATCTACCTGAAGAAGAAATAGCTTTAGGTCCAGCATGTTGGATGTGGGATTATTTAAGAAGATGTAATGGTACTGGGTTTTTCTTACCGTTATCTGGTGGTATTGATTCTTGTGCTACTGCAGTTATTGTACACTCAATGTGTAGATTAGTTGTAAAGGCTGCCAATGAAGGCAACCAACAAGTTATAAAAGATGCTGTAAAGATTACTCGTAGCCCTGAAGACTGGATTCCAACTGATCCAGTTGAATTAGCCAGTAAATTATTCCACACTTGTTTTATGGGTACTGAAAATTCATCTATTGAAACTCGTAATAGAGCTAAAGAATTAGCAGAAAAAATTGGTTCATACCATGTTGATTTAAACATGGATTCTCTAGTCTCTAGCACAGTCAGTTTATTTGAAGTTGCTACAGGTAAAAAACCAATTTTTAAAATCTTTGGGGGTTCTCAAATTGAAAACTTAGCTTTACAAAACATCCAAGCCCGTTTAAGAATGGTCATTGCATATTTATTTGCTCAATTGTTACCATGGGTTCGTAATATTCCAAATTCTGGTGGTTTATTAGTCCTTGGTAGTGCAAATGTCGATGAATGTTTAAGAGGTTACTTAACTAAGTATGATTGTTCATCTGCTGATATTAATCCAATTGGTGGTATTTCTAAAACTGATTTGAAGAAATTCATTGCTTATTCTGCCAAAGAATTTGAAATGCCTATTTTAGATGATTTCTTAAATGCAACTCCAACTGCTGAATTAGAACCGATTACAAAGGATTATGTTCAATCCGATGAAGCTGATATGGGTATGACTTATGAAGAATTAAGTGTATTTGGTTACTTACGTAAAGTTGAAAAATGTGGTCCATACTCAATGTTTTTAAAACTACTGCATGAATGGACACCAAGATTAACCCCTGTTCAAGTAGCTGAAAAAGTGAAAAAATTCTTTTTCTTCTATGCTATTAATAGACATAAGCAAACTGTTTTAACACCAAGTTACCATGCTGAGAATTATTCACCAGATGATAACAGATTCGATTTAAGACCATTTTTAATCAATCCAAGATTTACTTGGGCCTCCAAGAAGATAGATGAAGTAGTTGCCCAATGTGAAGGCAGAAATCAAAAACCTTTAGATATCATGTCAATCGATTAAAAACATATATTTACATTTTTAATTACTTATACATTTTATATCATATAAATTTCCAACATAGAATCATAATAAAGTAACTTTACTTTTTTCAAACTATTTATAACATATATTTCAATATAAATTGTATTATCAATTATTAAAATGTATGTTGACAATCACAACATTATATTTAATGTTTATTAAGTTATGGTAATAACAACATGTACATATCGGTCATTGCCTCATATATCTTGACATTTATTCAATAATAACTGTTTACCCGAAGTATCAGTTACGTTCCCTGTTAAATTCCAATAATTGGAAATTTCAAAATTTGATAAAATACTAAAGATCTGTAACAAAGTACAATAATAATAAATAGAGATTTAATGAAATTTTATGGATGCGATCATTAATTGTAAAGAATTACTCCCATTTACAGTCTAATTTTTTGGAGTACTGATATCCTAATCCGTGACCCCACAATTGATACATTTTTGTAGATAGTGTCAAGTTTTTGATATATATATAATACGATAAACAGGTATATTATAAAGAAAGATTAAGATGTTATCAAGGTCTTTTCATACTAGCAGGTTGCTAAGAGCTGGTAAAGCCTGGTCAGAGTTTACATCAAGATCTAAGAGTCTTGGAATCAATTCATCTGCGATTAAGAGCGCAGTTTTAAATGGTACTCCAACTACTGGTCCTCCATCAATAAAAAGACAATTTAATAGAAGTAAATATAATTCTCCAGAAGAAATTGATTCCTTGTTTAAACTTTCCTATGACTATTTAGAATCCAAAGCAGATGAAAAGTATAAACAATTATCTAAAGTTAAGAAAATCGCAGAAAAAGAACAATTACTAATAGAAGCTGAAATAAATAATCCCGAAGTTCAATATAACTTTCAATTTCACGATAAGATTGATAATGATCCTAAAAGCATTGATTATGAACAGCCTGTATATAGATTCTTAGGACGTGAACATTGGAAATCGTACCGTCAAATGTTATTAATGCAAAGACTAGAAACTTTAAAAGCAATTCCTGACACTTTACCCACTTTGATTCCTAAGGCTGACGTCCATATAAAATTTCCTTATTCAACAGGTGTTAATAAATGGATTGATTGTGGTGAAATGTTATCAACTCAAACTACTAGTTTTCCTCCTATTTTTAAGATTCAAGAATATGATTTAATAGATTTTGAAAAACAAAATTATACCGTATTAATTGTTAACCCAGATTCCCCAGATATTGAAAATGATACCTATAAGACAGATTTAGTTTATGGTTTAACAAACTTAACGCTAAGTTATAATGACAATATAATTGATTCTAGAAAATTCGATAATACTAATAATGTTTTTTCAGATTATTCACCACCAGTCCCTGAAGAAAACGTCGGTAAACAAAGATTTATAAGTTGGGTATTTAGAAATGAAAAGCCAATTGACATCAAAAAACTAAAGTTTGATCAACAAAACTTTAATATCAGAGAATTTGTTAAAGAGCATAACTTAGAGGCAATTGGTTGTGAAGTTTGGAGAAGTGAATTTGATTCTTATACTCCAAAAGTTAGAGAAATGTATGGTTTACCTAAGGGTAGAATCTTTAGCAAGGTGCGTTCTTAGATAAAGATTGCTATTATAGCATTAATAGCAATCTGCAATAGTGTATGATACGGATTTATATTAAGTCGGTAAAGGAATACTTATCATTATATTCTATTATGTAAATAACATGTATATATATTAACCCAAAACATTATAAAATAATAATTAAAATAAAAATTTGTTTGTAAATATTTGAGTAATAATTTTATTTGAAGAATATTATAAAAGCACTTATATAATTATATTATAGTGTACTACATTTCTTTTTTTTTTTTTCAAAATGATATATAATTGTTTTGTAATATCAATGATGAATATCAACAGTATTGGAATATTATATTATAAAAAATGATTAAACGGTTATCATTAGATTTTTTATGAATTGTGTAAATATAATTGGTTTTTATTGTTATATTACTATGGTAATTCTGATTTTTCTTTTTTCAATAATTACAAGATGGAAAATGAATTCTTAAAAAATATCTTACCAATTATTTTTTTTGTAATTCAATAAAGTTCATAATAGCTAAACCATAATCTAAATCTGGATCTTCCCAGTTAACTTTGGTAGTGTCAGAAGTTCCATTAGAATCTATCTTTGGTTTATGTAGTAATGCATATTCTTTCTTTGCTTCTTCAATTAAATTTAATTGATTTTGAAGCTTATTTTTTTCAATTTGCTTATCAGCATTACCCTTCAAAACTAAATCATTCTTAAATCCTACAAAAATTCCTAAAACCAAGGCTGAATATTTTAGAACATTAGCGGTTGACATTTCTATTTTATCCTTGTCTGAAGTCTATCCTCTCTTTTCCCTATATTTAAAGCAATTATCAAATAAAAATAAAAGAAAAGTTTATCAATGATATCAAGGTACTTAAATATATAAATGCAATTGAGAAATGAACAATGTTACTATAAAATTGTCAAACATTTCATATATATTAATCTACAGCTTTCGATCTTTGAGTATATACAACTGATCTTATGTTTTTAGTCTCAGATACATAATTAATCATTTACTACATCTTAATTTTTGCTGTATCTTAAATTTTTTAATTATGGAAAATTTAATAGAATAACCAAGTTACTCGTTATATCTAAACTAAATTAATCACAAGATGCCGTACAAATATTTGTTCATATTTAAAAATTTCTTACTTATTATTGGTTGTTTCTAATGACAAGTATCCGGGTAAGTTTAATGTTCTATATCTGTAAAGTGTCATAAATTGAACAAAACTTCACATTTATATGGGTATTGATAATTACAATTACCACTAATGATATTATTACGCACATCATGATACATTCAATTAACATATTCCTTTAAAAATAATAATTCAATTAAAGGTTGTTTTTATTTTTGCTTGCATGAAATATTCGTTTAAAAACCGTTCAAAAAACTTAATTATTCATAGAATATAAACTATTATTTATATTTAAATATTTATTAATATATACTTATACATATAATGAAGTACAAATAAAAATTAATTATAATTAATCTTTGATTAATCATATGCTCTTTGCAAAACGATGTTCTTAATTTTTTCACGCTCTGATTTCATTCTTTCTTCATTCTCTAGTACATCAGATACAAATTTCACATCAGCTGGCAATGTCAGGGTTCTTTGTTGAGTTTTCTTGCCTGATTTTGTTAGGAATGAAAATTTAACTTTGTTTGGTGCTATCTTATTGTTCTCAGAATCATCACCGTCTTTGGTTAGTAAAGCAGGTTTTGAAACATTAGTTCTACTGGTTATTATTGGAATATTATTTGTTGCTACTCTTTCATTTTTACGGGAATCAATAGACTCTTGCATTAACATTTGAAATTGTTTCTCTAATTCTGATTCAATCTTAGTTTCTTCTTCTCCTTTTAACTTTTCTTGGTATTCCTCATATATTCTTCTCTTTTCAACATCACGGTCTGCTTCAATATCTCTAAAATCATAATCTTCATCATCTGAAGAATCGGAGGCATCATCCGAAGAACTACCCGATTCATAAGAACTGTCGCTATCATCTCCATCATCATCTTCTTCGTCATCATCATCTTCTTCGTCTTCTTCTCCTTCCATCATTGAAGCCACATTATAATTGTCACCATCATTATGTTGTTCATTTAATAATCCATTTGCTAATAATTCCGCTTCTTCCTTGTCCAAATCTTCTGAATCACTGCTTGACATATCTGAATCACTTGAAACAAGGTTATCATCTTCACTGTCAGACTCAGCTTGAACATCAGTGTTATTATTCGGTTGACTACTTTTTATATTAGTAGTTGTGGAACTTTGAAGTAATATTAAAACCTTTTTGTAACAATCTTCAAAAGAAGTTGATCTATCAAATTTATTAGATAGTAAAGTGTTATTGAAAACATTAGATAATCTGAATTCTGTTTCTACTGGGACTGGTTGGTCCTTACAAAATGTATAATATTCGAAGAACCTTAAAAACCTCGGCATCTCTTTTTGCATTTCAGTTGTGACTTTTGTGATGTTTAGTAATGAAGTTGAAATTAATTGAATTCTGAAATAATTATCTTTCAAATCAATATTGTTGGTAACAAATGGACTAGGCAGACCTTGGGGATATCCAAACCTTAAAATGTTATATAATGTTTGCGATAAAACCTCATACTTAATAATAGAAGCATTGTAGAGTTCTGTTAAATATCTGATATTTGCAATTCTGCTAACACCATTTTCATAATTATCAGTTTCTAAACCTATGTCAATATTGTAAAGTATTTGGTCAACCGTCTTAACTACAAAGTTTTTATGTTGTCCATATAATTCTGCTAATACTTTACTTAAAATTGGAAGCAATTGATAGTGAACTTTTTCAGGTTCTGTAAATATTGATTGTAAAGTGTTAGTTACAGAATCAGTATCCCAATTAGCTTTTTTAATTAACTTAGCAGCTAATTTTACAGAAACATTTTGCAGCTCTCTTCTAACCAATGTTAAATAAAATAATTCTTCATCAGAAATTTCAACCTTAACAGTATTCAATGATTTTATAGACGGTGGGTAAACTAATAATATTAAATTAGTAATAGTACTTTTCAAGTTCATATTTATCTGTCTATCTTTGCTTTTCTCCTTAATTAAGTTCATCATTTTCTCCATATTTTCTTTGGACTCAGAATGTTTAATTAATAATTGGCCAATATTTTCAAACATTACAGTTAAAATTTCAACATTATTAGTAACATGAATATTCATTATTAAAGTTCTAATCTTATGGAATATCATAAATTGTGGGATCATATTAAACTTTACAAATTGACTGAAGAATATAATGTTTTTAAAATTAATTCTTTCAGAGTGCAATTGGTGAGAAAACCCAGTATCCAAATAATTTATTAATTCCTTTGATAAATCTGGTAAATACTCTTTATTACAGGCCACGAATCTAGCATAAAGTCTTAATTTACTCCAATCTTGGGTTTCTATAAAAAATTTCAGAACTCTTTTTCTAGTTGCTTTGTTATCAATATTAGATAACCAATAATCATGGCATAATAGATCAATAGCTTCCTTAGTTTCAACCACTTCTAATTTTTCCATGAAATCTGAAACAGCATCCTTCGAAGGTTCCGAATCATTATTTTTCATTTTAGCTAAAGTTTCGGTTAAATCTGGCAGGGCCTCGTAAAACCTTCTAGTTTCCTCATTCTCATATACTTGACTTGAAAGGTCCACTTGATTAGTGATCATTGGAGTTGATTCTTCTACAGTATCAACTTCATCAAATTCAAGTATTGGACCATCTAATTTGAAAAATGTGGCAAACATGGACGAAGCAGCTTTAAATCTTTCAAAAATAGGGTATAATTCGTCATATTCGTCAATATATTCATCTCTGACTTTACCGGTACGTATTTGACATTTTTTATGTTCTTTTAATAACTTACCAAGTTTCTTATTCATATCTACTGTTCTAGTAAACAGAGCTTCTATAAAAATTTTAAATAACATTTGAATAGATGTTTTTAAATCTGAGTCGGTTATTAAAGCATCCCAAGAATAATCGTCTTTCGTTAAAAATGTTGGGAATTTCTTTACAAAAGAAGTTGCTACCAATGTACTAAAACCTGTTCTAAATTTATTATTTAAAATCTCCTTTAATATGCTGAAAAGAATTGCATCTTTCTTTACATTTTTCTTTGTTAAAAATAGTGGTAAAGAATCTTTCGATAATGAATCGATTTTCAAATTAAAAACCCCTACTAAATATAATTCTGTAAATATTCTTAAATTTGAATTTACTTTTGCTATTCTATTTAATTCCTCTTTTTCATTTTCTGTCTCAGGAGTCGATGTATCAGTAAAATTGTTTAAGAATAATTCCATTAATTTTACAGAAAATGGAGATTTAAATCTTTGGTGAAGAATACTTATAATCTCTACAGCTGCTAAAATATCATCATTTTTATTACTTAAATTTGATAAAGATTCATTGGTAGTAATAATAATTTCAGATAAATATTTAGAAAGTAATACTTCTGATAAATCTTTAACCAAAGATGGCATGGTTTCCTTTGAAATACCTAATTTCAATTTCTTAATAAAACCTGTATTTCTTTTAATACTTGCATCCAATTTTTTGCTTGACACTTGAAAAATATCTACACCAATCCATGCTTTTGTATTTAAATCAAATAATTCTAGTCTTCTCTCATTATTCAT
The DNA here is from genome assembly GCA_030573835.1 of Tetrapisispora taiwanensis (nom. inval.). Lineage (NCBI taxonomy): Eukaryota > Fungi > Ascomycota > Saccharomycetes > Saccharomycetales > Saccharomycetaceae > Tetrapisispora > Tetrapisispora taiwanensis (nom. inval.). Next base: position 42,466 of record JAJMDZ010000060.1, on the reverse strand, counting down.
TTTTTAACTCTTTATTTTATATAAAAGGTAATTGTGACTTATATTCACTCAACTAATCAATATTTTTTGTTCTTTTGGAAAATATACTCAATTAATTGAGAAATAAGATTAATATTCTTGATTAAATTGTTAAATATATTAACTATATTGATTATTTTAGTTTTTATTCTCTAAAATTAAATAAAATTATCAATTATATCAAATTTATATTTTTAAATATATTAACCTATTCCTATTAAATCAATAAATTTTATTTCGACCTCATCGCATTGCCGAAAACAAAATTTATAAATGTTACGAATACTTTTACAAAACTTCAAGTTGTTTATTTTAAATAAAAAAATGTATATATCGCAGATTAGTTACAAATTTTTTAATTAAAATAAAGAAACTCAATACACTATATCTAAAAGATGGTGTTAAATGGAAAAAATTGTTCTTTTAATATTATTTTCATTAAATATTTATTTAATAATGCATTTATGCGTTAGAATTAATTTGTAGTATTCATTAGATCTATAATTTTTCTTTAGATTAAAAATAAAACTAGTTGAATCAACAATAAATTAATTTTCAATTCCTTAATTAAAACCTTTATCGCCTAACAAATCCTCGATTTTGTTTTCTCTTAATATTAATTCTTCCAAATTTTTAGTAAGTAAACCAACTTCTTCAAACTGCCTTTGTTTTTTTGAAGTCTCTATCATATTTTCTACTAAGAATTTTTGTTCTTTTAACACCATTAATTCTTCACGATATTGTTTAACATCTTGAATCGATAAATTATTGAAAGTTACTTCTTCTAACGTTTTCAATTCTGGTAAATTTCCCTTATGTTTGTTAAGTACATCTGAAAACAAATCTAAAGATGATTTTAAAGGTAAAATATTTAAATTAATGAAGTTTGAGGAAATTTGTTTAGATGAATTCTGAATTTTTGTCTCTTCAGATGAATTTGGTTTTATCATATTTATTTGCCTCACTGTATCATTGTATAAACTAATTGATTTGAGTAGTTTTTGTCTTGTATAATTAAATTTTCTAATAGTATCTTGGTTCTCTGATAAATTGTGATCATTATTTTCTATTAATTTTAATAATCTCTCATTCTCTTTAAAAGTAGGTAAAAGGTTTGTTATAATTGTATTAATATCATTAAGTTTATTTATTAAAGTGATTAACTTCGGTTTTGTCTGTACTAATTCCTTTTTAAACTTCCTAGGAACAAACATAGAATGGATACATTCAGAACAAACTCTTATATCATAATTTATTTCATTCAAATCTTCTCCAACGTTTTCAAATTTTAAATCAGGGGTACTATTTATTAGAGTGTGTATAGGTATATTATTAGAACAATTAGTTGATTCGTCATCACACACTATTTCACCACATAATCTACAATGATGTTTTCTATTTGTAAAACCAAATTTCTGAGAACAAATTGAACAATTTGAAATGTTGGTATCATCTTTCCATGATGTGACACTGTTTTCTAATTTAATTACTTCGGTACGGAACCGTAAACTATAAATAAAGGAATTCTTAAGTGACCTATGCAATTCAAAAACACCATCTATTAATTTAATTAGTCTATTCTCTAATTGTAAAGTTCTTAAAAGTTGATCATCTATCCTGGAATCTCTATATTTTACATAATAATCTGTCAAATCAACAGTTGTCCCTATATCATTATAGCCTGGTTTCTTCTTAAAACATTCATTGCAGCATTCATAATAGTGACCATTGGGATCATAGCAGGCGTTCCTATTTAATTTCACTAAACTTTTACAATGCTTTTTACAAAATATTTCGCCACATTTACTACAATTCATAATATCTGCATAATTAGTGATAACTTTATTACATTTGGAGCATCTGGTATTTCCTTTTGTAGGTTTCTTCAAATGATCGTTTTTAATCTTTTTGGTTTTCTTTTTGTCATGAGTATTATTTTCTCCTCCTATGCTTTTTTTAACATCTTTATTTTGAATCCTGGTGACAAATTCAGTACTTTTCTTTTTATTATTTGTTATTTCATCTTCTTCAGAACCAAATCCATGGGATTTATCAAGATGATGATTCAATGAACGTAACGTCTTTAACTTTTTTGAACAAACGGGGCATATTACTTCAACATTCTCTTCAACAGTTTGATCTTGTAATGGCAGTTCCATATTATTAATATCGATAATTTTCTGTATTAATATTCTTTAATTAACGATATTGTATTTGTTATTATATTAATTCGATGAGATATTTATTATTTAATAATGCCATTAATATATTATCGCATAATCTAAATAAGTAATAATACCTTACTTTTTTCACACCTTCAATCTTGAATTATTAATAATATATTTTTAATTAGTTGTATAAATTAGAGAAAAGTTAATATATAAATTTAATTAAAGAGTAAGAGACTATTGACTATATCAAAACATTTTTTCTAACATTTTTCACTTCTTTGATCTTTCTTATTTTATTTTTAACTTTTTTATTTCTAAAGCCTTAAAAATTATAATATTTGAAAAAGGTATAAGATTCATAATTAAATGTTGACAATACTTCATGAATGTTAATGATATAACATATATTAAAAGAAGAATTAGTATTATCTATACGATGTCTTTTTGATTTAAAAGTTGATTATTTATGAAATATTTATGTTATAATTCATCTCGATATAGTACACAATTTTTAATGCATTTTAAAATCTAATTTTTGAAAGGTTGAAAGCTCCTTTTTGTGTTGAAGTTGACAGTAATTGTGGTTTTTCAACTATGAATATTTCATTATTTGAAATAAAATCTGTGAATAATATTGATCTATATTTTTCAGTAATGAAGAATGCCTTATTTTCGTTATTAATTCTTTTGCTACTATCAGTCTTAGTTCTTGTGGTATTAACGTTTAATATATTTGATATTTCATTAGATTCAACATCCATATCTTCATCTTCATCTTCACCGTCATTTAAAAAGTTACTTTCATCAGTAACTGTTAAACCATCACGGCCACGTTTCTTGGTCTTCTTTCTATTGCTAACAGGAAGATCTACAGAAAAATCTAATCTAGATAGTGATGAAATTGTCCAAAACCATACTTTAGATTTGTTAGATTCATCTAGAAATATACCAACACATTTGTCCTTAAGTTCTAAGAATTGATTAGGTAGATTATCAAAATTATTCTTAGACCATTGTGTTAATAGTTGCTCATCAGATTCCTCAATTACTTTATCTTCATCAACAGCAGTTAAATTGAATTCATAAATCTTATTATCAGCTGATACTGCAATAATAGATTTTCTGTTTGGATTGATTAAAATTGCTGTTATATAATTCATTAAATTTGCTAATATCTTGGATTTCTTTGATTCCAAATCAATTAAAACAATGATACCACAACCATATGATACAACAGCATATTTTTCATGAACATCTATATTATTGATTTGGTTAATGTATGGCAATTTGATGCCAGTTTTATTTTGTTGGATTTGTGGTAATTCAATTTCATGCATTTCTTCATCATCTTCAGCTTCTAAATCTAACATAAAAACTTCATCTTTTGTTGAACAAATAAATATTTTTGAATTGTCGATGAATTTAACAAATCTGCTACCAGTAGTTAATAATAAATCATTATCTAATTTGGTGACTCTTAATTTAGATTCAGATGGTTGTAAATGGAAAACTTTTGTTGTTGATGCCCTACTAACTACTAAGACATTACCATCTGGAGACATGGCACAAGAAGAAATATGCTGTTCATCTTTTAAGTTCAATTTACATACTAATTTATAATTCTTTTCATCTTCCAAGTCTTCACCAATTTTCCAAATTTTTACTGTTGATTCATACCACATGATAATTAATCTTTGTTCTTTATTGAGTAGGAAATTCTTGGTGAATGGGACATTTGGAGGAATTTTCTTATAATTACCATCAGCAAAAGATGAGATAGATGAAATAACAATAGATTGTTCTGCACCACCTGAAGCTAAAAAGTCAGCACCTTTGGATTGATAAGAACATAATGATCTGATATCATTAGAATGTAATAATCTATTTGAGGTGACTGTCCATTTGTTTGTGACACCTGATTTTGAATGTTTTGAGTCTTTAACTTGACTATATTGGTAAATTTTTCTATCAATACCTGCACTGAAAACCGTAGAGTTTGTACAGTCGGAAGTTAAAGTTAAGACGTCTGATTCATGGGTGCTAAATGAATTGTTTAATGTAGCATAATGGAAATCCCAAAATTTAACAGAACCTGTAGAATCACCAGAAACAATTTGATTAGAATTTGGTAAATATATAACTGACCAAATTAAAGTAGATTCAGTTTTAGCTTTGTCAACCTTCATTGTGTGTGTGATTCTACCATTATTATTCAAAGACCATATTCTAATTCTACCATCAGAACAACCACCGATAACGAATTCATCTTTATTCCATGTAATTGATAATATTCTAGCTTCTTGTCTCATTAAAATAGTTTGATATTCCATGACACCTCTACCACCAGAGATATCTACGATAACAACTGTACCGTTATCACAACCTAAAGCTAATTTATCCTTTGTTGAATTAATGGCCATTGACCAAATTACACCTGCATTACCATCGAAATTTTTTAATGGTAAACCTGTTACTAAATCCCATTCTGTTACAACAGTAGAACCACCAATTGAAAATAATCTTAATGGTTCACCTGGAACATTTCTCCATACAAGACCTTCAACAGAACGATCTTTACCACCTTGAATAACTAATTCTTGCACCCAACTATTTCTTGGATTCCAAATTTCAATATTACCATTAGCTCTACCTACAGCCAAACGTAAATCTGAAGGTGTTAATTTTGTACTACTATTATTTTCATTAATTATATTATCCAATTTTCTTTCAATACCTAGATCTGATTCATGTGAGAATGCAAGAGATGTAATATTAGATGTAGGTAAATCTAAAAATCTAGCTCTATGAATAGCCAACTTATCTTGATTTGTCATTTAGTGTTATTAATTCTATTCTATATATATAATCTTGGGAATCAAAAAAGGTATGATGGAACGAATAGGCACTCAAAATATAATAAAAACCAATCTCTTTGGATTTTTAGAATTAAAAATATCAATGGTTTTCGATTGAATTTCACAAAATTTTGTCAAATGCTTATATTTATTGTGTTCAATAAACAAATGTAAAAAAATTGTTTTGCAAATATTTCATTTGTCCAACCATTTATATCATTTATTTTAATCGAATATATGTTGTTATTCAACTGTTTCATTAAAAAAAATTTTGCCAAAAGTTTCCAATGCTCATCTCATCGCAAATAAAAAAAAAAATTTTCGGTGATCATGTGATTAGATTTAAAAAAATATTGAAAACATTGAAATTTCGTTTTGTTTACCTTTTTTGATTCTATAATAGATATGTAATTAATAGTTTAAAATAAATGATTTATAAATTTTATTTATGTAAATAGTTCGTCATCAATAATTATAAGGCAACAAACTAATAAATATTAGATTAACAAATTTAATATATAAAATTAAACTCGAGTATCGTTTATTATTTTCGATTCAGTATGACAGATTTGGAGATTGGATCATCGATGGCTTTACCACAAGTAAATAATCAAGATATGTCAATCGATGATGAAAATACTAAAATTTTTTATACTATTGCAGATGTATTTCAAAAAGCTCAATTTAGTTATGTGGGTCATAGAAAACATGTTGCTGTTTTGAAAAAAATTCATAAAAAGGCTAGTTTACAAGGTTATGGTGAAGAATTTATTTATTGGTTTAATAAATTAGTTTCAAAGATATTACCATTAAAGAAAAGTGAAGTTATTGGTGATAGAATTATTAAATTAGTAGCAGCATTCATTGCATCATTGGATCGTGATTTAGAAAATATTAAAAAACAAGAAACTCAAAATAATACTAATGAAAACAATAATGATTCATTAACACAAGAATCATTTAATAAATTTGTAAACTGTTTTATTAGACATATTTTAAGAGGTGTAGAAAGTAAAGATAGAAATGTTAGATTAAGATCATTACAAATAATAGCTGTACTAATGGACAACATTAGAGAAATTGATGAAGAATTATATGATTTAATAATGTGGTCATTAAATAAAAGAATTTATGATAAAGAAGCAAATGTTAGAATACAAGCTGTTTTCTGTTTAACTAAATTTCAAGATGAATCCTTATCAAATATTAATGGGAATAAACAGAATAATCAAAGAAATGGAGAGATTTTGATCGATAATGCTACACATAAATTAATGACAATAATTCAAAATGATCCATCTGCGGAAGTTCGTCGTGCTTCTTTACTAAATTTAATAAATAATGATTCAACTATTGCACATATATTAGAGAGAGCTCGTGACGTAAATCAAATTAATAGAAGATTAATATATTCAAGAATTTTAAAATCCATGGGAATGGCATGTTTTAGTATAGATGGTAGAATATTAAATCAATTAATAAAATGGGGTTTAGAAGATAGAGAGGAAAGTGTAAGAAATGCATGTTCAAGATTGATTTCATTTGATTGGCTAAATTTATTAAAAGGTGATCTGATTGAACTAATAGAAAGATTGAATGTAACAAAATCAGAAGTTGCTGATAAAGCAATGGAAATGTTATTTAATACGAGGCCAGATATTATTTCAAAAGTGAAATTTCCAGAAGAAGTATGGATGGATTTTACAGTAGAAATTGCATTTTTATCTAAAATATTTTACTTACATTGTGTAAATAATAATTTATTAGAAACTATTGAACAAAATTATCCAGAGGCATCGAAATTAGCGGAAATTTTATTATGGTATATTAATAAAAGGTATGATTCGGAGAGTGATAACCTTTCTAAACTAGAAAAATCACATTTAGATTTCATAATAGAACAACTGCTTGTGATAGCAACAAAATATGATTATAGTGATGAGATTGGAAGACGTCATATGTTGACAGTAATAAGAAATATGATTTCAATTGTTACTTTAACAGAATCTCTAATAAAGACGGGATCTGAAGTATTGAAGGTTCTATCTATAAATGAAAGAGATTTTATTTCGATGACAATTGAAATTATCAACGATATTAGAGATGATGATATTGATTTACAAGAAGAACAAGAAAAACAAAATAATAAAAACAATAGTGATGATGAAGATGAAGATTACAATGCTATTGAAAATTTTAAAAATGCAGTCGATAATTTAGTTGATGGCAGAAGCTCCGCTGGCGATGATACGGAAGGTATCTCGGCGAATCATTCAGAAAGAGAGGCTACACCAGAAACAATGAAACGTTGTTTAACAAGATCTCAATTTTTATTAGAATCTGTTGAAAATTCTTTGGAACAAAACGTTTTGATTACTTCTTTAATTGATACCTTGATAACACCAGCAGTAAGAAATTCAGATCAAAATATTCGTGTTTTGGGTATTAGAAATTTGGCTCTTTGTTGTCTTCTAGATAGACAACTTGCTGCTGAAAATATGTATATTTTGGGTATGTGTGTTTCAAAAGGTCATGCTGAGTTGAAAGAAATAGCTCTAAAAGCAATAGTAGATATTTTCTCATTGTTTGGGCTATCAGTAGTTGATGGCGAAAATATGGTAGATTCCTTATCGTTACATAAAATATTTTACAAGGTTTTAAAGAATAACTCCCTACCAAATTGTCAAGTTATTGCAGCAGAAGGGTTGTGTAAATTATATTTAGCTGATATTTTTACTGACGATGATTTATTTGAAACTTTAGTATTATCCTATTTCACTCCACAAAATTCTTCTAATGAGCGCTTAATCCAAGCATTTGCCTTCTGTCTACCTGTTTATTGTTTCTCTCATCCAGTGCACCAAGAAAGAATGGGAAGAATCGCAGCAGACGTATTATTAAGATTATGTATCATTTGGGATGATGTTCAGAAAAATGAGAGCACTGAAATTGAAGGTAATGATATGTTAAAACCGAATATTCTTTTCCAACAATTTCTTGATTGGACTGATTCAAGAAAATTAATTAGTTCGTCGACCATTCTTGATATGCATATTAATTCTAATGTCCAAATTAATTTTCTATTAGATGTTTTGAAAGTATTTTCAAAATTTGAAAAAAAGGAGATTAAAAAACTTTTACTAATTAATTTTAATGCAGTTCATATATCCGTTGAACAAGATTTATCTAAATTAGAGGAAGTTTTGACATATGTTGAAGATGTGAGCGAGAATGAATCATTAGATCATATGAGCAAAAATAGTGTATTAAAATTTAAAGCAACATTGACAGAAACTATTTCTGAATTAAAAATGAAAAATTCGCAAGGTAAAGCTGATTCTAGTGTTGATGATGAATACTCACAAGTTCTTGATTCTACATTTAATAAAAATTCCAAAGATGATAATGAAGAAGAATTCGATTTAGAAGCATCAGATGATGAACTGGCTAAAAATAAGAATATATTGGATGATATTAACCCTAAGAAGAGATCTATTGCTGAGGCAGAGAATGAATGGAATGGCTCTAAACTTCCCATAAGTTCCTCTGGATCTGACAATATAAAAAACGTAAGCTTCGTACTCCCATCAGACAACGATAGCGACTCCATGTCTGTAGATGACGCATCATATACCGATGATTAAGTATATATAAAACTAATTATAAAATATTATTGTTTCAACGAAATGTGGTTTAATCTTTTTTATAGTAAATAGATATTTATTTATTCTTGATAATTATAAAGGATTTTATTATGGGTCAGATTCTTAACTAAATTGTATTAGTTTTGCTAATCATCTTTCATTGTATGATTCATCTCTTCGAAAATTAGTTTTGATTGACAATTCCGCTCGTTAGCAATCATTTGAACTAATTTTAAGCCAACATCCCTAAGTTCATTATATTCTTTCAGGTTAGATATATGATCTAAGACAATATCATGAGGTGATGTTGTTCTATTTATTAAAAAAATATTTGTTAATAAAATTTAAATTAAAATATTATAGTAATAAATCAAACACATACATATTGAGCTCACTTGATAGGTTTTCAAACTTATTTACAAGTTGGGCAAGTTCGTTGTTTTTATCTTTCAATATTTGTTCTTTTGCAGAAATTAAGTTCTTGAAGTCTGACATTCTGTTGTTAAATTATTTTAATGTATTATTTGACTAATTTATTAATTCTTGTTGGAATGATACTTAATTAATATGAAATTTTATGAATTGAATACAGATGTTAATCTTTTATATAGTATAAAAAAATAGCCGCCAGCGTATTAAAAAATTCCTGTTATTTTAAAAAGTTATTTTTTTAACTTTTTATGATTCTGTTACTTAATGAAGAATTAAGCGAAATTTAAATTTAAATTTTATTTGAAAATTTTATAATGTCGCTTAATTACTATAAATATTAACTATTATTAAATTTTACAGATAATGAATTTATTTTAATAAATGTGTTTATATAATTGTTTACATATCATGAATTTTCTAAATTTTCCATTAATTTTCTCATTTTCGTTAATTGAAGCTCAGTAATTTTAATTGCTTCTTGTAATTGTTGTAATTTATAGTTAGGTGCCTTACCTTGTAATTTCTCCATATCATAAGGTATGTCTTGGAATGATGAGTGTAAAGAACTTTCACCTCTTTCATTAATCCATTCCCAAATATCACCTTCAGTTTCTTGAAGGATATTTTGTGAATCAGAATTTTTATTTGAAAGTTTAATGTCATTTTCGTAAACGTCGTATAGTGTTTTGACATTTGGTACAAAGTTATACTCTTGGCCATCAATTAACATTTTGCCTGGTCTTAATACTTGGATCTTCGATTGATTTCTTCCGAACAATTTTTGCATGAATAAGACAAAAACAATAAATGTTATAACCAACGATACTATAGTTTTAATAGATGTAATATCGAAATCACCAAAAATTGATAATATCGTAGATAAAATACCTTGGTTTTCTGTTGGTGTGACTTCAGGTGTTGCATCTTGGACTGTAAAGACTTCTTTAGTCGACTTCTTACGTTTAGATTTGGATCTTTTTCTTTTTTTACCAGAAGAGACACTGCTTGCTATAATATCTTTCATTTCATCGATCAAGATACTACTTGATGCTTTTTGGCCATCTATGGAACCCTTTTCAATCGCACTCTTCAAGAAAGATCTACCATCCCAAATAACATTCGTAACAACAGTCATTAGAGTAGTATTATTAGGACCCCAAGATAAAAATATCCTAGAATGAACAGAAAAACTATTCCCTGATGGGACATCCGGTGTCTTTGTAATTTGTCTTACTAAAATATAACTATTGGTATCCATATGTTCAATCTTTTCAGTTAACAAACATTTAGTTTGTTTCGGACCTAACGAGTTATTGAGAGGTTTTATATAGTTATACTCTCTTGTATTATTGACAAATTTAGGGATTTCTGATATATCAAAATTTTTTTGTTTTTTAACAATTCTTGTCATATATGAGGTGTCATCACCAAATAAAACCTGGAAAACAGTTCCTAATGGTGCATTAAATGAAATATTTTCATCGATAATCTTATCGTCTTTTTCTTTCTTATAGCCAGAATCTGTAGGAGCATGTGTAGCCGGTTCCAAGGTAGGTAGAGATGACACCTCTTCTTCCTCTACTACATTACTTGCTTGGGCTTTTGTAGATTTAGTGTCTTGTAAACATTTTGATAATTCAGTAGCTAAAATTTTAGTGGTACCTGTAACACCATCAAAAGTACCTTTCTCAACTGCACCTTTAACCCAACTTTTACCGGTCCATTCGACTGAAAGATATACTTGCATCTTTGTAGAATTATTTGGCCCCCACGTGAAAATATGAACAGCCTTAACATAAAAAGAACCACCAGATGGAACATCGGGTGTTTTTGATATTTGAGTCACTTGAACATAATCCTGTAAATTATAATTATCTAATGTTTCAGTAATATTACAAACAGTCTTATTAGGACCGATTGGGCCAGAAATTGGTTTTGTATAATTAAATTCACGTGTATTTTCACCGATTAATGGAGGAATAGAAGATATGTTATAGTTTTTCTGGGCCTTTAATATATTTTCCAAATAGCTAGAATCTGGGCCAAATAACAAATTAACAACTTTACCTAAAGGGGCCTCAAAAGTTGTTTCGTTTATCAACTTTTGATTATCAGCTAATTTATAATCAACATTAGTAGAAGTATGCTTTGTTGGTCCTTCGGCAGATCCAGATACTATTTTAGAAGATTTAGGTTTTTCATCATCTGCTTCATCTGTGGATGTCATTTCAGTACTATCAATTAATGAACCTAAACTGTCATCATCAAATGCACCGTTATCTTCATTTTGTGAATAATCAACATCATCACTTGATCTTTGTTGGGTATCATCATCGAAATCAGAAATATCAGAATCAGAACCAAGATCTAGTGACATCTTACTATTTTCATCATCGCCGCTTCTTAAATTAATATGACGTCTTCCTAAAATAATTTGATTCCAAATATCCGTAATAATATCAAAAGTTGAATCTCTAGATATAAAAGAAGCAAAAACATATTTTGTATGTAATGTATCTATGACAATACCGTTAGGGAAGATACCAGCTGTAGATTTCTTTTTGATTTGTACGATTTCTTTGAAAGGTATGATAACAGAACTAATCCAACCTAAAATATTTGAATTGAAGCAAATATTTTCGTCAGTTACATACATTTTACCTTGAATCAAAATATCTCTTGATAAAGCACAACTTAAATCTAGAATCAATTTTTCATTTTGTTTTATTTCCGCAATATCTTTAAAGTACTTATGGAATTCTGCGTTTTTTTTCTCTGAAGCGTAATCGATGCCTTGTAACTCTACACGATCGTCAATCTCAACATTTAATGCTGGATTCATAACAGCAGATGCTGATGTACTGGCCCTAGCACGGCTGGTACTGTTATTTCTACTGTTCTGTTGTTGAGGTAAAACGGGGTCACTCAGCGAACTACCTCTTTTATTTAAAGTGGATGCAAGTGTTTTCATTGGCGGAAGGACCTTCATACCAATGCTTGGAGAAAATGATCTTCTATCCAAAAATCTTCTAGATAATCTTCTTGGTTGACGTTCATCGTTATCTCCGTTAGTTATATCATCTTGGTTGTTTGAAGGCGGTTCATCATTGCCCCATGTTAATCTTTGACCCTTCTTTTGATCTTTATCGTCTGTGTTATCGTTATTACCAGGTAAAGTTTTACTTCTTGCCCGTACGGATAATAAATTACTAAAAGAACTGGAGTTTCTTTTGACACCTTTAAGTAAATTAGTTTTAGAATTATTTGTACTCGATTCTGCAGTATCATTTTTATCATTATTTATATCTTCGTCTTTATTTGTAATTTCTATTTTTGGAATATCGTTGAAGCTATTTCTTTTTGAATTTGCTTCATATGCCATAATACTATTGTTAGGTAAATGATCAGCAATTTGCCTATCGGTTTCAGACATAGAACTATCTGAATTAGAAGATCTTGCTAATGCATCTAAGCTCAAGTTACCTTTACCAAAAGTATTTAATGCAGGTTCCGCATCAGTTAGTGATTGGAATTTCACTTTTGCTATTCTATCATTAGAAGTTCTGATCGATGAATTTGGTTGTGGATTACTTGCTTTACTTGTAGCTAATAATGAAGCATCAGCACTCTTTCTTCCTTCTGAACCATTAACAAATGAATGAAATAATTCTTTTGATTTTGGATTTGGATCATTATTTACATCTATATTTTGATCCTTATTGTGTTCGTCTTTATGAGAATCTGGAGAGGCTAATAGGAAATCCAGATGACGTAAAAATGAATTACTTCTATCAACTGAAGATAAAGCTTTTTTGATGACAGTGCCCGATTGAATACTATTTCTTACAGCATCCAATGTAGATTCATTATTTTGATCTTCGTTAATATTATGCACTTTTGATATTGGATCAATTTCCAAAGTATCGTCATTATTTGTTTTAGCATTACTTGCCATTACTGATATTTTTGAAGGAGCTAAATCATTGTTATCTTTACTATTTTCAAGATTGTTTCCTATTATATCATTTTCAGTTTTAGTTGAACTATTATTTGTTGCAAATTTATTTACTGAATCTAATTCATGATTTGATAATTTTGAAGAAGAGACATTATTTGCCAATGCCATTAAAGTGCCAAATATAGTTTGTCCCGAAGTATTTTCCTTTGAATTAATTTGATTTATATTTGTATTTGATGATTTATTTGTTAAATTCTTTGATGAATTTAAATTTGTAAAACTTTGACTAGTTAATCTTGACGATAAGTTACTTGTGGTATGTAGTGCAGCATGGTCATCATTATTATATCTATCATGTTTATTCAAATGTTTAAAATTGATTGAACTTGCACTATGAATGTTCTTATTATTAGTAGTTTTACTATGTAAATTATTATTATTACCTGTATAAATACTATTTTGTTTATCGTCATCTAAATTTGTATTTGTAGAAGATGGGTTATCTAAGGAAACATAAATATCAGAAACACCAGGTATACTACTATTTAGTTTTTTAAAACCTCTAGTTGAATTTTGTAATGATCTTCTTGGATGCCAACCTAAATCTAAACTTCTATTACTACTTCTGCCACTTTTAATTGAAACAATGTCTGGTAATTCTAATAAATTAGTTTGTGAATCAACAGTTCTCTTTCTTGATAGAAAATCATTTCTTAAACTTTTCAAACTTGAATTTTGTTTCTTCTTATTTAAATTTCTATTATTTGGATTATTATTTGGTTTATTAATCGTCGACCTTGTAGTTTTATTCTTTTTGTTCGATGATAATGGTGATAATTTTTTAAATATTCTTATAATTGAACTATCGCTTACAGACCTTCCATTTTTATCCTTTTTAACCATTGTGATGGACTAAACCTTTGATATATGAGAGAAAAGGAACAAAACAAATAAACCTTATATTGTTGTTCTGTTCAAATCCTTGATTTAGTCTTAAATCAATAAGTTTTGTAATCAAATTTTTATATTCAATTGAATTAAAAAAAAATATTGATATTAATTTTATTACTATAAAACAATATAAATTGGATAAAAACTTAATTATATTTAATCTTTTTTAAATATTTAACCCAACTATTTTAACTGCTAACTTAAATTCTTTTTTGTTATAGAAAAAAATATTACTTATTACATAGTTAATTATTTAATGAATATTAAACTTTTCTGGTTTTTTTTTTTTCACAAATTTTTCTTTTTTGTTATTGTTATTGTTATTGTTATTGTTATTGTTATTGTTATTGTTATTGTTATTGTTTTTGTTATTGTTATTGTTTTCCATTTCTGCTTTTTTTTTATATCTGTAAATTTTTCAGTTGTAAAGAAAGAAACGCATTAAAAAACAATAGAAATACAGAATTCATTACCGTTTTTTGTTGTTTTAATTAATAATTATTGTGCGATAGTATGTGAGGATCAAAAACAGTATCTGCGCGAATACACAGTAAATAATTAATTAACATATAAATTGAATTTGTTGTACGGAATATTAATGCATGTATTACAACCTTTCGGACGTAATCGTGAATTGAAATTGTGTCAATAAACATGTTAGAACAACCCTGAGATGCCATTACTTTCCTAAGAAATGCAGTATACTAATTATAATTAAATTTCTAATTAAAATTATAATTAAATTTTTCAACTTAGTTTGTCTGCTATTTGTTTAGACGCTTCCCTATTTTATCTTTGATGAGGTTCTACGAAATCTGTCTGTACCAGTATATAAATAACAATTATCCTCGTAGCGCAAATATCTATTCCCAACATTGTGAGAACAAAATCTTAATACATTTCAAAAAACACTCTACCAATTTCTAGCAGACTCATACAAATAATAATATTTTTTTTTGTAATTAATTTCATTAATTTCATTAATTTCCAATTTAGTACTATTCAATACTTAATTGGGTATTCGATTAATCGAAAAAAGTGATAAATTATTTTTATAATTAAATAATCAAAGATTTCGATGTACCGAATAATTTTTAATTACTATGTTTTTTAATTACTATGTTTTTTTAATTTAATTTATTTAATATAGAATGTAATAGTATGTGAAAAGTATTAATTGGGTTACCGTATTGGGTAACTACTTTTTATTGTTTATATTTTGAGAGACAGGGATACGTTACCCTGCTACACAATAATTTCTTTATAAATAATAGTTTATTGAAACACAAGATCACATGACTTATATTTGTAATTGTATTTTAAAATTTGTTATGTTTTTATTTGGTTATGTAGTTGAATAAAATATTATATATATATATATATTATTTTTGAAAATAATATGATCATCACTTCATTTATTCTATTGTATTGATTTTTTTTTATTCATGTTCATTTTATCTATCTTCAGCCCATTCGTTTTCACGTCTGATTGCAGCTTCTTGTTCTGGTGTAAAATCATTCACTATATTGAATGTTCTTCTGATTTCTTCTGGTGACCTGCCTCTAATCATTTCAGCAACTACTTTACAGCCAGCATCTAATAGTGGCTTAATGTTTAAATAGTTGGCTGCTAAAATGATTTCATATAACATTTCTTGATCAACTTTTAAAAATTCACGATCCCATGAATCAACGGGAGCAGATTTTCTTGAATCGTCATCATCTTCATCCGGGAAATTAGAATCCTTATGATGTTCTGCCCACTCAATGACTTTTTGTAATACTGAAGATCTAACATTTGGTACTGGCATAACAATTTCATCATTATCATCATCATCTTCATCTTCATCGGAATCGTTATCTAAATCATTATCATGCATATCATTTAAATAGTTCTTTAATAATAAAGAACGTTCAGCAACATTACGTTCAACAGTAAATCTTTCACCTTCACCACTGATTAATACTACTGTATGCTTTTTAACTGGTTTACTCATTTATAATGATTTAATTATAATTTATTATTTTTTGTTTATGGTTGTGTACAATTTATTAAACTAGTTAAATAATTAAATTATAATAAGATTAATAATGAAATTTATATATAATATTTCATTACCATATCAATTACTAAAACCTTTATTAATTAATCATATTAAGTTATTATTATGGTAATTCGTTATTTTCAATATTTCCTTTTTCCTTCCGAATTTGTTATTGAAAAAAGCGGTCGTACTTAGCGACACAGCTTTCTAATAATTAAATTACCATTTCTATTGACAATAATCACAGATATCATACAAATAAAAAACAATATTATATCATAAACATAGTAGTAATGTTATTATTATTTTTTTATTCATTTGTATATATTTCTATATAACTATTTCATCTAAAAATCCATGTTTCCATAGACATTAGAACTTAAATCATTTAATGCAGGCACAGAATCTAATCTTTTCAAATATTCATTTCTAACGGTTTGTATTCCTGATTTATGATGATCCAACAATTCACTGTTATTAACTAACATTTTAGAACAGCAATCCTTACATGCCATTACAATAATTGCTAATCGAACTTTTTCATCTTGAATAGAACTTTCAATTTCTTCATCATCGATCGCTTCTTCATTATTTTTATTTGATTTTTTTAATTTTGATATAACTGAAGTTTCAACTTCATTCATAATATATTGAAATGATTCATTCAATAATAATTCTAATGTTATTATAGATGATTTGTTATTAATATATTCACTGGTTTCTGATAACAATTGGGATAATATTGATGAATCTGATGATAAATCTTTCAATGAATTGTCATCCATTGTTCTTTGCAATACATAATCGATTTTAGAATTATCAGGTAAAAATATATCACTAATTTGATTTATATTTTGATCTGTTTCTGAATTTGACATCTTATTTACAAATAATTCTTCATTGATGGAGTGAAATACATTAGAAATCTTATTACTAAACTCTACTAATGTTAATGTATCCGTAGGGTTTAATTTTGAAAATTCTTCTTTAACTTGTTTTGTAACTAAATTTGAGAATATATCATAACCATTGTTAAGAATCCACCAAGAAGTTGATAAAAATGCTTGTTCGTTAATGTATGCAATTTCGGATCTCGAATTTTCCTCATTTGTTTTTGTTGAAACATTTGCCAAATTATCTTTGTTAGAATTTGAACCATAGATATATCCAGATATCCAATTAACAATTTTGAAAGTTGAATTATTCGACTTTTGTTTTTCATTTTCTTGTTCAATTGCTACACTAACTGCAGTAGCCAAATATTCTCTTCTTGTTAAAATATTAAGTTGTAATCTAGTTAATAAAAACAAAGATGAAATATTATAAGAAATGGTTAACATTTTAATAATACTTTTAATTTGTAACTCATGCCATAATCCAGCCTTAGTCATGTTTCCTAATCTGGTTGAAGTTTCTAATTCAGAGTTGATTAAAACTGGTTCAGTCAAAACAGTATTAGATGTTGTAGATATATCGGATAAAATTGTATTGTCAGTTTTAGTCTTAGATTTATTAGCTTCACTTTCATTGCCCTTAGATTCTAGCTTACTTGGTGAATTACTCGATTTTTTTATTTTTCTTTCTCTTAAAGATAATACTATTTCATCTAAGTTATAATCTTTGGCCATGATTAAAACAAACACAGGTAATAATTCATATAAGACAATCAACGAATCTTGTTGAGTTTGAGTAAATCTTCTTCTAATTTGTTCTTTAATAAAATGTTGTTCCGTTATTTTAAGTTGTTGTTTATATAACCATCCTTTTAATAAATAAATAAAGATGGAACCCGTAGCAAATACAAAAGTTGCAACCGTGGCAGCTGTAAATAGTCTCCTCCTATTCCTTGATAAAAATGTTGTTGTTGGTTTGGTATTTCTATTGCTCATATTTTAATTTACTATGATAATCAATGTATTGGATGATCTTTCTTTCAATTCAAATTATTTTGTTTTTAATCTTATTTATAAAACAAACACACTTTTTGTATTCACTGGTATTAATGTAGTTGTATTATGAAATTATTAAAAAACATTTGTATTCGAATTGAATTCTTTTAAATAATACAATTATAATATATTGAAATACTATATTTAATAAATCTTTAATGTTGTGAATCCTTAAATTCCAATCTTTCCCTTTGTTCTATTAATCTCAATTTTTTTAAAAATGATTTATTATGGTATGCGCATCCGGTGCAATTAAAGAATCGAAAATTTGAATAGTTATCATTTTGTTTTTAAAGGTGTAATGAAAGATATGTAATTTATAACTTCATTTACTATGAATTCCATTTTATAAACATTACTAATGTACTGTTTATCTCTAACACTATTATATTTAATTTTATTATTTGATAAATTACTGTCAACAAACAGGAAAACAAAAATAAAGCAACAAAACTATTAGATATGTCAACCGATGAGATTAATAATTTTATGATGATTACAGGAACTGAAGATTCTGATATTGCTAAGCAATTCATTGAAATGTCTGGTGGTAATATCGATACTGCTATATCATTATTCTTTGAAAATGGTGGTGCATCTATTTTAAAGAATAATACTTCAAATTCAAATGACAATACAAATAATGAACCTTCAGCAAATATTGCCCCCTTTGACTCAGATGCTGAATTGGCTCAAAGATTACAGAATGAAGCCTATAATACTCCACAACCTGGTGATCAAGGCTATACAAGACCACCTGATGAAGCAAGACACGAAGTGTTAGCAGAATCACATATTTTCCCAGGTAGCTATGGTGGCGTTGGAGGCGCATTTCAACATTTACGTCAACAAGCAAACAATCCTTCTCATATATTTGACAGCACAAGGCCAATTGGTATATTTAATCAAAGATTCGATATGAATGACAGTGACAGTGACAGCGATAGTGATAGTGATTCCGATTCTGATGTATCGATTCAAGAAGATTTAGAAAATTTGTATGAATATGTCGAGGAACCTGCAATCGAAATCTCGGAAGATGGTGAAGTTAGAGAATATACGAAACTTGTGAAGAAACCGAGAGCTATCACAAAGGAAGAACGATTAGCTATGCTTTTTAGACCACCTTTTGAAATAATGTCTAAGATTGACTTGGATCGTGCTAAATCTAAATCAATGAAAAAAAATAAATGGATGATGATAAATATTCAAGATGTAGGTATATTCCAATGTCAGGCATTGAATAGAGATTTATGGTCATCGAAGACAGTCAAGAAACTTATAAAAAAGAATTTCGTTTTTTTACAATATCAATATGATTCAAGAAATGCACAACAGTATATCCAATTTTATAATCTCCAAGATAAAGACGATCTTCCACATATAGCAATTTTAGATCCTATAACTGGTGAACGTTTAAAGCAATGGAACTCTGTTGTACCTAAAGTCGATACATTCTTAGCAGAAATCAATGAATTTTTAACAAATTTCTCTTTGGATCCAAGTAAGATTAATCCTGTTGTAAATGAACCACAACCAAAGCTTGATCCAACTATTTTGTCAGAAGAACAACAAATGGAATTTGCTATAAGACAATCCATGGGTCTTCCTACAAAGCAATCAGATGAAAATACTAATAAATCGACTACAAATACCGATGTAGACAACATAAATACCAATTCCAAAGTAGTAGAAGAAACTGAAACAACATTAGACGTAGCTGAAGAAGATGAAGATAAAAAGTTATTTGAATCTATTCAACCAATTGAACACATCGAACCACCAAATAGACCTGGTATCACAACCAGAGTTCAAATAAGAATGGCCAATGGTCAAAAAATTGTTCGCAGATTCAATGCTACTGAAGATACTGTTTTAACAATCTATCAATATATTAAGCATGAATTAACTGAGTATAGTGATTGTGAATTTACATTATCTGATCATCAAAGACATGACCTTATCGATAAACTAGATTTGACTATAGATGAAGCTGGTTTAAAGAACAGTTCATTATTGTTAGAGAAAGTTTAAATAAAAAATGATTAAACAATAAATAAATTATGTAATAATTGTCATAAATATTATAATATAAAAACGAGAATGACAGCAAATTTAAATGTTTTTTTCCTTGTTACAGTTTTTAAAACCTTAAAATTTGTAAGGCCGAAAAATTCTATTTTTTTTTTTCGAAATTTGAAATTGTAAACAGTATAAAAAATTAGAATATACATAAAAAGATGAACTATTTTAGATATATTTAAGAACCAATACTACATTCCATAATACAGTTTGAGATAAAGGATAAAGGAACAGAATTTCAAACGATTTAAATACATTACATATTTTTATTTTTAAATGCAGTCTATTTTTCAAATTCCATCACCAATTAAATATGTATTTGATAGTTTCCCTTTAAAGTCTTATGACCCTATCTGTAATAATGATTCTAATTTTGAAAATGAAATGAAATTAAGAAGATTTTATTTTAGAGGAACAAACGTAATCAAATCTAATCCTGATGAAACTTTTTTATTTTGTGTTTATAATGTATTTGAAGAAGAAAATTCAAAATCAATTTTAGCAAGTGATCCAATTTGTTTATTTATTGAATTAATGTTATGTGAAAAAAATAATATTAAATTACCTAAAAAAAACACTTTAATTGAAAAAAATAAATACGATTATGTATCAAGTATTGTAACAGTATCACCATATTGTAATAAAGAAGAAGAATTACCAATATTAGCAGAAGGATTCAAGAAAAGATTTGTTCGATCCACATATTTAATTGAAGAAAATATAAATATTAAGATTGAAAATGATAGTAAATTAATTGAAAATTTATATATGAATTTATTAGATACAGTGGTTTATGATGGATGGATCACACATGCACTATTTGAAATGAATGAAATTGAATTTATAAGAATATATTTATTTAATAATAATCAATCTATAAATTCAATTAAAAAAACATTATTAAATAGACAAAATTTCAAAATTCGTCATAAACAATTAAATGAATTATTTAATAATATTAAATTAATAAATGAAATGAAAATTGAAATAATTAAAATAATAAAACCAATAATTGAAAATTGTAAAGAAACCTTATTAAAATTTGAAAAAAATTTTAATAATATTAAAGATAATGATAATAAATTTTTCAAATTGAAATTAATAAGTTATATTAATTGTATATTAAATTTATCGAATGAATCAAATTTAAAACAATTTCTTGTAGGTAACTGTTCAAACTTAATTAAATATTCAATAGAATCAATTAAAGAATATAGTGATGAAATGCCATAACAAAAAAAAAAAATATAAAATATAACAAGCATAATATATAAATAGAGAGACATGTAACCAGTTATAATATCCAAATAAAATAAAAAAAAAGGTATACATAATATAAATATAAATATAAATACAAATACAAACATAAATATAAATTATAATTGTATGTAACAAAAAATATTAAGAATGTGAAACAATTTAAAACAATTGAATGAATATTATGAAATCATTCTTTATCCTGTTTCAAGATGAAACAACTATAGATACAATTTTGAAGTAATCAATTAATTAAAAACAAGTAAATAAAATGAAACAGAATATGAAACAGTAATTAAAAAACGAAAAACGAAAAACGAAAAACGAAAAACAAAAAAACATGAAACAATTCAAATATTTTAATAAATAAAGTTTACTATGCATAATAAGAAATTCGTTTTTCGTTAAACAAAAAAAACAAAAAACACAAAAAACAAAAAACACAAAAACACAAATAATTGAGGTTAGTATAAACCATTCGTACAAACAACACTCACACAGCCAGAGATCTACTCGTATATAACAAAAAATAATTAGTTAAGACGCAGCCAGATCCCGTCACAGAAAAGTACTTGGAAGCACACGTTTCTTTTTATTTGTTCTCTTTTGACGACATTCCACGGGCTATTCTTAACAACTTGAAAATAATACATCTAAAAAACCCATATATATTTGTACATATATATATATTGTATCTTAAAACAAAAAACAATTACAAGTATATACAATAATAACAGTCAATCAGTATATGTATATTTTTGTAAAGATGTATTTATTAGTTGTTAGTTGTTAACTGGTAGTTGTTTAGTTACAATAACTAGTAATAAAATTAAATTGTGTTTTCTTCATTGTCTCTTATAACATAAATGTTTATGTTATACAATGTATTCTGTTAATTCTTTTTTTTATTCTTGTAATTTTTATTATGGTTAGATTTCGTAATTTCGATCGTTATTACAATAATTAATTATTGTAATTAATTATTGTAAATATTTATAATATTTATAATGGTTTCTACAATGGATTCTTCATTTTTGTAATTTACTTAATATGGTATCTCTCGTTTCTTTTTCAATTGATGTTTAAGCTTTTAAAATTTTATTCTATAATGGAATATTTAATGGTTAACAAAATATAAAGGTTTTATATTCAATTATTTACAAAACTAAGCAAGAGGGTCTTATATTTCAAGATTAAAAATCGTTCTTGTTAATCGATTTTACATTATATAAATATAATGTAAATTTATTATAAAATTTATTATAATTTCGATATTGTTTTTTTTATTTATTTTCTTTTTGGAAATAAAATTATTTTTATACTTTCATTAATTAAAAATTAAGACATGTCTTTTTGTTTGAAAACATTCTTGGAAATATTCTTTTTTTTCATTGTTTTTCATTATTATTAATTTATATAGAAGTTTGAAAAACGAAAAACAAAAACAACCTAATATAACTAACATTACTGCATTTGTTATTAAGATTCATATTTCTTTGCATTTATATACCACAAAATATTTGCGAAGTGAATAATTATAGTAACGCTAATAAAATTTTTTAAGAGATCCATAAGATACAGGAAACATTTGTTTCTTCTTCTTTTTTTTTGCTGATTATTTTCGTTTGGAAAGGTTAAAAACAGAACTAATATCAAATTCTGGCTATAATATTCATCTCCAAGCTTTTGACATTTTTTTCAAATTATTCAAATTCAATATTAAAAATTTAAAATATATTGTATTTACACTTATATTTATAAACAGTTTTAAATTTTCTTTTTTCTGGTTTTTAAAGAAAACTGCATCTCGAAAAAAAAAAAGCATAATAGTATTAATAAAAAAAATATAATATTTTTCATAATCATATCAATTTGCATCATTTATGTCATTATAAAGAATTGAAGGGGAAAAAAATATAATATCAGAACATTCAATTACAGAATCATAATTAAAAAAAAAAGAATATTTTTTTATTTTTTTTTCACTTTTAAAATTATGAATTCATATAATATAATAAATAGAACGGAAACTGTAGTATCGGTACCATTCGATTCCAATAATGTTAAAATAAAAACATCTCCTGTAGAAGTTGAAGAATCATTTAAATTAATTGAAGATTTGAAATTTTTTTTGGCTACTGCACCTGTCAATTGGCAAGAAAATCAAGTCATTAGAAGATATTACTTAAATAATGATCAAGGGTTTGCATCTTGTGTTTATTGGAATAATTTATTTTATATTACAGGTACAGATATCGTAAAATGTTGTGTTTATAGAATGCAACAATTCGGTAGAGAGATTGTACAGAAAAAGAAATTCGAAGAAGGTATATTTTCAGATTTAAGACATTTAAAATGTGGTATTGATGCAACTTTAGAACAACCTAAATCTGAATTTTTATCATTTTTATTTAGAAATATGTGTTTGAAAACTCAAAAGAAACAAAAAGTATTTTTTTGGTTTAGTGTACCTCATGATAAGATTTTTGCCGATGCACTTGAAAGAGATTTGAAAAGAGAAGCTTCTGGACAACCTTCTACAACCGAACCACTGAAAGAACCTGCATTATCTTTTAAATATAATTTAGAATCGGAAGTATCGTTATATGATCAATTAAAAGTACAAATGTCATCACAAATTGCATTACCTCAAAGTGAAACTGATTTTGAGTTAAATTTAAATAATGGATTAGACTATATTATAAAAGAAGAAGATAATAATTTCAAAACAGATCAAGAACTTTCTGATGTTCAACAAATTAAACCTGAATTAAAATTCGAACAAGATAGCACTACACATTTTGATAATAAATCTGATGAAAATAATCTAGTTGAAGATAATAACCTACATGATGAAAATGATTATAATGAAGGCAACAATATAGTAACATCTCAAATACTTATACTCGATGATGATAATAGTGAATTAAATACAAATTATAATAATTGCAATACACTGATAACTGAGAATCCCGATTTAGATAATGGTAAAGAAAAATCTGATATTTTAAGTAAATTAGTAGAGATTGACGAAGATGATTTTCCATTGGATTATATTTCTGTAGAGATAGAATACCCTGATATGGAAGACTTTTCAATGAATGGCATTAATACTCAAAACTTAGAACTATCTTCTCAAAAATTTTCTTATGATAATTTCCAAGGACCTCATCGTCCTTCTTATCCCTATTTTGGTAATCATGAAGAAGATTATAATTTAGGTTCTGCAATGCCCATTTATCCATACCAACAGCCAATGACTGCTACACAACCAATCTATCAAATGGGATGGCAAATGCCAGCAAATGCAAAATCACCATTTATGACAAATAATGAATTTTACAACTCCTCAAAATCGGAAAATTATAACAATAAAAACTCAAATTCAGGTGATGAAAAAAATAGTGAAGGTTCTAAAAATAATGATGAAAGAAATGATGATAAATTTTATGATGCACAAGATGGGAACTTAAATCAAGAAGAAGAGTCTCAATATGGGGAGGATAACAATAAATTTGTGGAAGATGTAAACAATATTTCACCAGAGAAGAAAATAAACAATGATTCCAGAAATCAAAATAACTCCAATAAAAATGATTCATTTGATTATGATGGTCAATATCCTCCTTATAATATGTATCCTAATATGCACCCAATGCAATTACCTTATATGAATGGTAAGGTGCCTCCAAATATGCCCATTAAATATCCTGGCGGTTATCCTTCTGATATGTCAATGATGTATCAAGATAATGCTGATATCCCACAAAATAATGAGTATCTTTTATTTGATGATATGCCTTCAGAAGAACATTATCAACAAAGCATAGATCCTTATAATTGGTATTTTGGTATGCCAAATAATATGCAATCTTCTGGGTTTTATTCTACTCTACGTTCTACTCCCGTTATAACACAAAACAATGTCGCTCCTCGAAATGGTTATATTCAAACATTTTCATCACCATGGAATAAACAATCAAAATATTATAATGGCATGAACCAGAAGAATAGTCGTCATAACAATCAACCATCTGCATCATTCTACCCAGGTGAAAAATTTAAGTATTTACAACGTAAACCTAACCCTAATAATGGAAATAAATTTATATTCTCAAATTCCACAAAACCTCAAAGGCCGCATGGAATTAATAATGGTGTTAACAATAGTAACAAGGTTAGTAAAAACAATTCTGCAAATAAAAATTTGCGTAATAAAGACAATTCTGTTATAAAAATTAAGCGAAATTTTGCCAACATCGATTCACAAGAACAATAATGATTATAACATTCCTGTATTTATAAAATTTTATTCAATGAATAGTAATGTAACAATTTGAATAAAAAATATTCCGACAATAACTAGCATAATGATAAATTAATAAACATGAGCATATCGACTTGTTGTTATATAATTTTTACACAATCGTATTATAAAAAAATTTATTATCTATACATTTTTTTTGTATATACTATATAATCAATAGAGTTATTAATATCATTCAAGTCCAGCATTTGGATTTTCATTTAAATAATCATCAAGTGACATTTGTCTTACTTGATTCATTATATCTTCATCATGTATGCGTGCCATTTGAGACATTGCTAGATCATTTTCGTTAATAAAACTATTGATAGTTTCTACAGTATCATATGTTTCTCTATCAGTGCCTTGTGGTGGAAATATATCAAATTCATAAATCTGATTATCGGACCAAATATGCTCAGGAATTGCAGCGACAACAGAAGATTCGTCCGATAAGAATACAAATCTAATAATATTTACTGGTATTTCCCCAATAAAAAATGGATTAACATCTTTTGAAAATTCGGCATGAGATAACTTCTTCGCTAATGTAATCGAGCTTTCTTTATATTGTATAAATAAATTTTGTAGTTCACTTGTTAAAAAAGATATATCTGATGATTCTTTCCAAAGTATCTGAAATCTAATAGCATAAGCTTTAGCTTCAATATAAGCTGTGATATCATCCTTGACTTCAAATCCTTTTGTTAGGCTATCATCACCTAATAATTTATTTTCATAAATAAAACTCAAACTTGCTGCATGATATTTAAAACAGTTAAGTAATTCTTTTGATGCTTTGTCCCTTTCACCAATTCTCAAGTAACTTAAAACAACTGACATACTAAAACCAAATGTATACCATTGTGAATAAGTTTTAATGAATGGAGAATTGGATAGTCTAATAATATAATGATATTCATTATTCAATAGTAAATAGTGATCCATAAAATAACGACAACCAATAGGATCTTCGAGTGGACTTAATGACCAAAGTGATTTAATCCATTCACTAGCTGTACCAATAGCACCTTTTTGTGCTAACATTTGGATGTTTCTGAACATAGCAAAATAAAATTGCCTATTGTAAAAATATATAAATGGTAATTGGATAGATGTACCGTCAAAATGTAAACCAGATTTCAAAGCTCTATCAAAAACAAATAAAGCTCTTTGAATTAATGCGTTAGTATTTGACTTATCACCTTGTCTTAACATTATTAATGCAACTTGTAACAACCCAGGTACATGATATGGAAATTTTGACGATATTAAATTTATCAAAGCTTCATGATCAGGATGTAAGACAACACTTAAGTAGAATTCAGTTAATGCTTTTTTATTGGATTCACTATTTAAAGGTTCAAATTTGTAATATGAAATATATTTTCTCCAAGTGGTAACGTCTTCACTTATCATATCTTTCCAATCTGTTGGTCTTTGAACTAACTGCCAATCACAGACATCCTCATGTTTTAATAATGTCATCGATAGTTCTCCACGTTGTGTCGGAATCCAATCAGGCCTAATTTTAGTGAATTGTAATTTATGAGCAGACCCACCTGGACCATTTGGCACTGATCTATGATCGTTACCACCCCAATTTCTAACCACCCTTTTTAATCTTTGTATTTGTTTTAATTGAATTGGTGAAATGTGTGTAGATGAAAGAGAATCAATATCTTCCAAGGATTCTGCGGATATATCATCAAAAAGCAGTTTGTATTCTGTGTGCGGGTCTAACTTTTTAAAATTACTATTGAAAGCCCATTTATAATTTGGCAAAATAGCGATGGGAAATTTAGAGAATGCATTATCAAAATAAATATCAAACATAGTTGACTGTTTCTTTGAATTACCGTAATGATCATCGTCATTATCTGATGCGGTGATGAAATCATCACTTTCATTCCTAGAATCATAAGTTTCGTCATGTTCATTATCGCTATCAAGTTTAAACTCATTCTTTGAAGAACCATATTCTAAAACATTTCTTTTTTGAAATTGCTGAATAATATCATCAAATTCTTTATCATCTTCAGAATATTTATCTTCTGTATCTGATCCACGGTTTATCGTTTCTCTTTTTTGTGATGCTAATTTCTTCTTTTTCTTTTGTTTTTTCTTTTGAGACTTTGATTGCAACTTTACAGTTTGTTTTGGTACAACTTCTTCTGAAATTTTTAATCTTTCAACTTTAGAATTTTCATTAATATCGTTAATCGATTCTGTATCACTATTATCTGATTCATTCCCACCGGAACTTGAGTTACTGTCATCCATTAAAGAAAATACATTACTGTTAAACCCATTACTTATAGTCTTATTCTTTACAACTGCTGATTTAGGTGACTGGCTTTTGGATGCACTATTTATTAATGATTCTAAAAGATCATTATCATTTTGTAACTTTCTTAATGCTCTTGAACTCATGTCAATTAATAATTAAATCAAATTTAATTAAGCTTTTGTGATAATTGTCTAATTATCTAAATAACTAGTATACGATACAGTATCTAAAATTAAATTGGTATCTTTGAATGATATTTTATATAATTACTTTTCAATAGCTATTTATCATTGTAGGTTATCATTGGAATAACTGTTTCTTTATTTCTTAATAATACTTAACTTCTTGCTAATCAAGAAAAAATCAGTTACGGGAATATGAAAAATTTCATAAAAAAAAACTTCAAGCTCATCTCATCTCATCTCATTCTCTAATAAATTGTTTCACTTATATAAGAATTTAAATACATATAACTATATTGTATTAATACATTAACATTAATTATATATTTTACATTTAAGATTTTAACCTTATATTGTTTATTTAGTTTGCAGACTAATATTATAATATTATAACAAGGATACCATTATAAAGATATATATCAAAGCAATTTATAATTTCAAGAACATAGGTATACCAACTATTTAAGATCGTATTAATTTAAAATAAAATGGGTAATAGTAACAGAAAACAAAAGTTAAAAATCCAGGATTTCAAAAAGAAAAAGCTTAAAGTTGGTAAAGCTCAAACTAAACCAAGTAATTTAACAGATGCTTCATTCAGTGCACGTACTATTAATGTTAAGACTCAATATTTAGAATCCAACTCTGATTTGAGTAAACGTTTACCACTTTTGAAACATCATAATAATACAGTTAGAAAAGAAACTTTACAAACTTTTCAAAAAATGCTACCTAAAATTATAGAATCTACATTAATGAGCCCTTTAATTAGTCAGAGTATACCATTAATATGTGATGATTCTAAACAAGTCCGTGAAGCATACATTGAATTAATTGATGAAATAGGTAAACTAAACCCTCAAGTACTACAATTACATTGTAAGATTTTTATTTTATACATTAGCATGTCAATGACACATATTGTACCAAGTATACAAGCCGATTCAACTAAATTTTTAGCTGTACTATTAAAATATTGTGGTGAAGAAATTTGTAAACAAGCATGGAAAAAATTATTAGATGGATTATTATCAGTATTAGGTTGGAGTAAAATTGGTAAGAATCAAAGTTCAAGCATAGCTCACACAAGAAAGAAGGATGCTAAGACTACCAATATTCATTTACAAACGTTATGCGAATTCGTTAAATATGGTTGTACGGAATTAATAGAAGAAAATGCTGAGGTTGATGAAGATGGAAATTCTATTGGATTACAAATACAAAATTCATATTTAATCCCTGATTATCCAAATCCATTTCAATTTTTAAAATTATTTGATAAAGTATTGAATCAAAACAGTAATAATGTCAATAACAATAACAATAACAATAACAATAACAGTATAAAAAAAGTTTCTAATAGCAATATCCAAGATTTATCATCTCAAAATATTTTATCCCGTAGACAAATATTAGAAGCTTCTTATTTAGATGTGATTAACACTCAATTAGAATTATTAATTAAAGAAGGTGGTGAATGTGGTAAGAGCTCCAATAAATTGAAAAATTTATTAATTGAAGTATTTTAAATTTATAAAATCTTGAGTACAATTCAATACATAGATATATATATATACATATACTATATTTAATTATATTTTTATACCATTAATAACAAGAATTAATTCATTTCATGTTTAAGTAGCTTATGAACCCTAACCAACCAACCCTATAAGTTGTTAAAATATGGTCAGGGTTTAAAATATTTTCTATAGTATCTAAATCATTATACACGAATTCCAATAATTTTTTTTTTGAACAATTCACGAAATTTTTGGCGCTATCTTTAATGAAATATTAACAAAATAAAGAATGGAATATGTTACTAATGATTTAGAGCAGATATTTAGCAGTGTATAAAATATCAATAAATTAAAAATGATATCGTTTATAATTAATTATCATCAGATTACAACGTGAATTTAAGTGGAAATATAATAAAGTATACTATTATAAAATTAATTTGCTTATAAATATCTCACTAAAAATTATTTTTAAGATATTACAACCATATATTTGCATTATTAAAGCATAATTATAATTATAAAAAAAAAGAAATCTAATTATAAAAATATTTTGTTAGAATTTTTAAATAAAGATATGCTAAGGCTATAAATTAAACTACTAATAAAACAAAATATATTGAAAAATAAATAAATAATGAGAAGAAGTACCAGACAAAGTGCAAATAATAACAATCAACGACATAAACCATTAGATGAATTAGTGTTTGAACATGAATTACTATGTAATGAATTGTTTCATTTGAAAGAATACATTTCATTAATTGAATTCAATCCAAGCCATAGAAATAACTCTGATAGTTATGAAAATTTCTTAAAAAATAATGGTATTTCAATTAATGATATAGAAATCAATGATAATAAAGATAACTCCGATACAACAAGTTCTTCAACTAATGTACGGAAGCGTCGTCACTTAAGAACCAGTTCGAATGATAATGTGCAAAATGCTGACAATAAAGTATTATTCGAAATAAAACCACTTGTAAATAATAGATACGATACGTTAATCAAAGGAATTAGCATTAATAATGAAAGTAGTAATAATAATAAGATTGATGTTAAGACTACTAAACAAGGTAACAATATCAAAACAAATAAATCTAAAACAGAGGGGAAGGTGGTTAATGATAAACCTACTAAGTCTGAAAGAATAATGACAAGACGGCCCAAATATCCCAAAGGTGAGAAAGAAACTTCAAATAATCTTAATGAAATCAAATCTATAGATAATATAAAAGACGATATGAAATCTGAAGTGGAAGAGAGTGTTAATGTAACTAATATTTCAAATTCTGGAGAAGAAAATCCAAAATTCAAAAACAATCAAAAAAAAGATCATGTAATTTTAACAAAACCTAAAGGAAATAAAAAAATATTAAAAGATAGTGTGGATGATGAAGAGAGAGTCGTAGAGCATAATAATTATAATAGAGATGAACAATATGATGATTATTACTACACAACCTCTTCAGATGAATCTGATTATCAATCAGCAAAAAAACAAAAACTAAATAAATCTATCCCACGCATAAAATTAATAGCAAATTTTCCAAAACAAACTATAACCAATCCTGGTCATGTTGTAAAACCTGAATATAATGGCATTGCTGATTATTTAAGTTCATTTAAATCCATGGATGAAGATATAACAAATGAAGAATATGATCTATACGTGAAGGAACAAAAAAGATTATTTTCGTTAATCAGAAAAGGTATAAAAAGTGGAGCATTAAAATATGACGATGAAACAGAAACCATTCAACCAATAACAACCAAAGATGCAAAACTGGGCCAAGAAAATAAAATTCCACCAATTTCATATCTCAATAAAGAGCAAAACTTACAAACACATTATCAAATCATGGTTAAACAAGGTATGCATTTAAGTAAATTGTTTCAAAATAATCGTCGTTCAAGAATATTGCGTGCTCGTAAAGTCTCACAGATGATTGAGCATCATTTTAGACATATTGCTGGTGCTGAAGAAAGAAAAATAAAAGAAGATGAAAAACATAGGAAACACCTTGTAAGAACAGTAATGCAAGCTGTTAGAAAAAGGTGGACAATGGCAGAGAGGGCTTACAAAGTCCTTAAGAATGATGAAGTACAAGAACTGAAAAGAATTCAAGGTAAAGAACATCTTTCTAAAGTTTTGAAACAAAGTTCCGAATTATTAGGAGCCCAATTGACAAAGGCAAGCTCTGAAGATTTGAAAGAAAACTATAATTCAAGTGAACTTAATACCTCTTCAGGTGAAGAATCTAATGAAGATTACGTTACCTCATCGTCGGAAGATGATGTTGAAGGAGAAATTTCAGAAGTTTCCTCCGAGAAAGAACTTGATAAAGATTTATCTGTTGAACAACTAAAGGAGAAATATAAAATTTTACATAATCAGAATGGTAATTCTGCTGCTGAAACACTGAATGAGAACTTAAAAATTGAATCTAGTGAAGAGAATAATTCTGAAGAATCAAAACTGCCTGGTAAAGGGTTGTCTGCATTATATAATAATATATCATCGGATGAAGATGTTGAAGATGATAATGAATCCTTTGTCAGTGCATCTGATCTTAATGCAGAATCTACCATCTCTGACGAAATGAACGTAACATCTTCGGATGAGGATATGAATGAAGAACAAAATATAGAACAAAATGAAGTTAATGAACAAATTCCAACTAGTGATGATAAGGTTGATGCCGATAAAATAGCTTTTGAAAATGTTGAAGCCCAAGAGATGAGTCCATTAGCTGTCGAGGACGTTCCAACACCATCATTATTAAGGGGTACTTTAAGAACCTACCAAAAGCAAGGTTTGAATTGGTTAGCTTCGTTATATAATAACAATACTAATGGTATTTTAGCTGACGAAATGGGTTTGGGTAAAACTATACAAACTATTTCTCTCTTGGCATATTTAGCATGCGAAAAACAAAATTGGGGACCTCATTTGGTAGTAGTCCCAACCTCAGTTTTATTGAATTGGGAAATGGAATTTAAAAAGTTTGCTCCTGGATTTAAAGTATTAACGTATTATGGTACTCCACAACAACGTAAGGAAAAGAGAAAAGGCTGGAATAAACCGGATTCATTCCACGTCTGTATTGTTTCATATCAATTGGTTGTACAAGATCAGCACTCATTCAAAAGAAAAAAATGGCAATATATGATATTAGATGAAGCACATAATATCAAAAATTTCCGTTCCACAAGATGGCAGGCATTATTAAATTTCAATACTAGAAGAAGATTATTATTAACAGGTACACCATTACAAAATAATATTGGTGAATTATGGTCTTTATTGTATTTTTTAATGCCAAAGACGATTACAAATGGTAATAATATTTCAGGTTTTGCAGATTTAGATGCTTTTCAACAGTGGTTTGGGAAACCTGTTAATCAATTAATTGAAGGTGGGCAATCTGCAGAAGCTGATTCGGAAACTAAAGATACTGTGGAGAAACTTCACAAAGTATTAAGACCATATTTATTGAGAAGATTGAAAGCGGATGTAGAAAAGCAAATGCCTGGTAAATATGAACACATTGTATATTGTAGGTTATCTAAAAGACAAAGATTTTTATATGATGACTTTATGTCTAGAGCCCAAACAAAAGCAACATTAGCAAGTGGTAATTTTATGTCAATTGTCAATTGTTTAATGCAATTAAGAAAGGTTTGTAACCATCCCGACTTATTTGAAGTTAGACCGATTATGAGTTCATTTTCCATTGATAATAGTGTTGTATCAAATTACAATGGTACCCATAGATTCGTTCATAGTTTATTACATTCAAACGATTACAAATCAAATATTGATAAAGATACGTTAAATTTGGTTTTCACTGAATACGATAAAAGCCTTTCATCCAATATCTCAGAAAACATATCAAAACTTAAATGTATAAATGATTTTGTTGATGACGTTAATAAGTTAAGGGAACATATGGATTCAGAAGAAGAAAAATTAAGGTCTAATAAATCAGATTTTAAACTTAATTTTTTCAGAAACCTTGGTTTACAAAAATTACAAGAAAATATTGGAATCATTGAACAACGTAAATATGTCAATGATTTAAGATGTGATAAATTACCAGTATATGGTAGGAATTTAATTGATTTAGTTACGATTGAAGATATTAGATTTGATGACTTATCTATGGCAGATGATTTAATTAAACCATTACAAACTAGATTGTTAACAAGTAAAGATATTATTCAGTCGTATGCTGTAATTACACCTAAAGCAGTCACATTAGATATTAGAGCTACTTCACTAGGGTTAAACGAAGAAAGTCCATTGTCAGATACTAATAAATTAGCTACAATGGATAGTTTCCATACGATGGAAAATCCATTACATCAATTACAAACTAAGTTAACTTTAGCATTTCCAGATAAATCATTATTACAGTATGATTGTGGTAAATTACAAAAATTGGCGTCATTATTACAACAATTGAAAGATGGTGGTCATAGAGCATTGATTTTTACTCAAATGACCAAAGTATTAGATATATTAGAACAATTTTTAAATTATCATGGTTATTTATATATGAGATTAGATGGTGCTACCAAAATTGAAGATCGTCAAATATTGACTGAAAAATTTAATTCTGATCCACGTATAACAGTATTTATATTATCAAGTAGATCTGGTGGTTTGGGTATTAATTTAACAGGTGCAGATTCTGTTATATTTTATGATTCTGATTGGAATCCAGCGATGGATAAACAATGTCAAGATCGTTGTCATAGAATTGGTCAAACACGTGATGTCCATATCTATAGATTTGTCAGTGAACATACAATTGAAAGTAACATTTTAAAGAAAGCAAATCAAAAAAGGCATTTAGATAATTTAGTTATACAACAAGGTGATTTTACCACAGATTATTTAACGAAATTATCTGTTAAAGATATAATTTCAACAGATGATTCAGAAGGTAATTCAATTGGTAACGATAAACCATTATTAATTGATAATTTGGGTACAGGTATTAAAGGTTCACAAAATTTAGAATCATTACTTGCACAAGCAGAAGATGAAGAAGATGTTAAAGCAGCAAATTTAGCAATGAAAGAAATTGAAGTTGATAATGAAGATTTTGATGAAAATGATAAATTAATTAATTCAAATAATGAAAATGAAATTGATACTTATGAAGGTACAAAACATGTTGAAGAATATATGTTACGTTTTATTGCCAATGGTTATTATTATTAATAATTATTATTACCTCATACTAAAATAAATTAAATTTATTTTTGTATTTTATTTTTAAATTATTATATTTGAATGCCACTAAATATTTCATCTGAAGACAACAATTATACATATGATATAACCTTTATAACAATTAAATATTTATCACTATCTAACAGTACATACTTTAAAGATAATTGTATTCCAAAATATTATCCTATTCCGTCCACAGTACGAAATACTCAGCATGCATAATATATACTACAGAAAAAAGAAAAAAGAGGTAGTTAATACAAAAAAACAAAATAAAGGATATCGTTAAAGCATAAGAAATTATATAATTTAATCTGAAAATATTATGTTATAAGGGATATCGATTGTTGTAATTTCTTGTTTTAAGTAGGTGAAAAGTAATAAAACATTATTTTTTTTAAATTTCGTAAAAGATAATGAATTTCTTAATTTATTATGTTTTTAATTTCATAATATTATGTATTGTTTGCAGAAGTGGGTGGTTGAGGGATGATGAGTTAGATCGAGTTGACAAGTTGAAAGAATATATAATTGAATAATAAGTTAAGTGAGTGTAACCCCCTAAAAGTCGAATTCACTGTGTTAAACGTAACGTTCAACTAATAAGTTAATATCATAACTTCGTAAAATTGATAACTTTTCTATTTAAAAAGTAATGGTTGTTGTAATAGTTTTATATAATTTCTATATTTTTTTGTAATTTCTAATGTTGCTGATAATAAGATAGAGAGATAGTATTTATATTCTATGAATTTATTCCTACTTCTTGCATGTGAAATTTATGATATATAGGGAGTAGGTTAAACACTATCTCTTTCTCTCTCTTTATAGTTTGGTGTTTACGTTATCGCAAAATTTCTTATATTATAACAATAATTTTAAGTTAGTAATCGAATAATTCCCCATGTACTGTTGAAAAATCATTCATATATATAAAGGTGTTGAAATTAAAATTTAAAAGTAATTCTTAAATTAAGATTATATATATATATATATATATTTATTATTTTTAAAGTTTTCTTGTTATGTCTTACAATACAATCAACTAATCAAAGTATTTATTTACTACTACAAATAATATATAGTGGTAAATATATTTTTTTAAAAACAATTATTATCAATCAATCTCAATCAATCAAATTTTTCACATTCAAATCATGTCTCAATTATCTAGATGTTTCTTTAAAGGTAACGACACCGATTTCGTAGTATATATCAAGTCAAAGGAATCGCTGGACGATTATTTAGAAGAACCAACTGTTGGTAAGCTAACTGACACCGTTGAATTGTTTCAAATATTTTCTAACCATGAAGGTAAAGGTTCTGATGGTCAATTCGGTGAAGCTTCACATGCACAATTAGAAAATGAATTCGGTAAAGGTAAGAATAAAGAAGAAGTCATTGGTTTAATATTAAAGAACGGTCAATTTAAAGGTAGCAATAAAATGAAAGAAAATACTTTTAGAGGTGCTAAAACAAATACAAGACAATAAATATAGATCTGGCATCTAGTATTATAATGTATTTCCTTTTACCACTTTTCATTATTAAATTAATGACATTTTATTCCTTATTTTTATTTTAAATTTAAAAAGATATATTAGAAAAATGTTTTGCGACATTCATATTTAATAATTTAATCTATTTAATTGATTTATAATAAAACTTAGTGCATATACTATACTCCGAAATAAATACTTTTTATATTTAAGTTATTTATCTTTATTTTTTCAATTTTATATTTTTATTTGATTATTATTATACAGAGTTAAATGATATATATCATTAAATATATAGTAGAATAACTTTTTAGATTCAAAAAATTGTTTAACATTTTTATATCTAAAAATATGTAATCACATTATTGTGATTATAATTTAATTAAAATCAATATATGATTCCAAAAATGATTTTTATGGTTGTATATTATTTTCCTTTTTTTTTGGTTTTAAAACTTAATATGAAGAATTGAAACAATGTCATATATTAAGTTTAGCCTTATTAGTGATGATTAAAATCAAAATGTGAGGATGGTAGAAATTAAAATGAATAAATGTCGTTCTTATACTAAAAAATTCTCAATTTATTAAATTTAATATCTGGAACCACCACGACCACCACCTCTGGAGAAACCACCACGGCCTCCACCACGGGAGAAACCACCACGGGAGCCACCTCTAGAGAAACCACCACGGCTTCCACCTCTGGAGAAACCACCACGGCCTCCACCACGGGAGAAACCACCACGGGAGCCACCTCTTGAGGCACCACCACGACCACCTGGAGCACCAGATCTCTTCTTCTTAGACTTTGGTTTTGGTGGACCAGCAATCTTTGGCTTTGGAATGAATCTTTCGATTGGTAGTAATTTATCTGGAGCAATGTAAAATTTATCACCTTCTTTGAAACTGGAAGCTTGAACACCTTCAGAACATTTGATGGTAAAGAAAACTTCATTTAATGGACCTAAGATTTCATCAACTTTACCAACTTGAGTTTTATTTTCTAAATAAATTGGAGCATTGAAATATGGAATTTTAGTATTTATAGAACGACAAACAATATCATTTTCACAATCATGCATGAAAGCACCCATTTCTAAAACAGAGTCTGGTGGGCCTTGTTGGATTGGTCTACCACCACCCATACGGCCACCACCACGGCCACCACGGAATCCACCTCTGGAACCGCCTCTAGATCCACCTCTAAAACTCATTATAAATTATTCGTATTTTTTTCAAATATGGTTTTTCTTTTAACAAACTTTTTTTCTTATTATTCTAAAACTTGAATTTTCAAAAAAAAAGGAATCGATAATTATATTTGGTTTAATGATAGACTTAATTAGTAATTAATTTCTTCAATATTACACACTTTAAATTATATTAGTATTGACCTTTTTATAGTTTTAAACAAAAAAAAAAATTTATTTGGAACAACTGGTTATATACCTTATTGAAACTTGAAGTAAAAAACAAAATAGTAAATGTTTTTTTAAATATTAAATTTTTATAACTTAAGTTGAAGTTAATAGATAATAATAAATGTTTTATTTAAGAATAATGTTTAATTCAATTGAGATTATAATAATTATTATTGTTACTACATTGTAATCAATTAACTTGGTATTGAAACTCATCTCATCTCAAAGTTTTTCATCAAATCATCAAAAAAATTTTTTCATTTTATTTCTTTTCTTTCATTAATTTGGTCATTATGTACGAGACATAGATTAATGAAAACAAATTAATAAATTTAATGAATTGATTTTGAAATTTAATGAAATATAAGGATAAATTTAAGATTATAGTGAATTATAATTGAATTTATATATTATAATTATATGTTAACATATAATTAATATATGAAGTAATAAATACAACTGACATTTTACTAATTTCTTCAAAAAAAAAAACACGTAGATTCCATATCGTAGTTATATTAAACGAATACTGTAATTACTAGTTGTAAGAGTTCGAATTTTAAGATTATTCACACAATTCTAGTTCAAATAAAAAGGGCAAAACCGTTGGGAAAGATAATTTAAGATATATTAATTGTTAATTATGATGATTAGAAATTCATTGACTAAATTATCACCAATCTTAGTATCATCTAAGAGAAGTTTAAGTGTTACAACTGTTTCTCAAGGGCAAAAGGCTATTAAATTTTTGAAATCTCAAAAGATTAGACAAAAAAATGAATCTATTCAAGCAAAGATAAAGAATGCATCAGATATTGTTGATCCTGTACTGGGAAGACAAGATACTCCTTTCATTGTACGTATATTGGCTGAATTAGAGGAACCAAACGTTTTATCAGAAGGTTATGAAAAAAAGGAAGTTGAAAAATTATTTGCTGCCTTAACTGCTAAGGAAAGAGAACAATATATTGTTAAATCTGGTGATTCATTTTTAAATAAAAATGAAATTACATCAATGTTATTAAAATCGGATGAAAAAACATCTATTTCAAAAAGAGATGCAATTTTAAGAATTTTGAATATTAAAAATTCTGATAGTAAAAATCGTATTAAACTTGCTACATCTTTAGCTATAAAAGAATTTCAAAGATTTGAAGGTGATGTTGGTTCAAGTGAAGTTCAAGCTGCCTGTATGACAATTAGAATTCATAATATGGCAAAACAATTAAAAAATCATCATCATAATTTTGCTATGATTAGATCTTTAAGAATACTAGTTCAACAAAGGCAATCGATATTAAGATATTTGAAAAGAGATAATCCTGAAAAATATTATTGGACAATTCAAAAATTAGGTTTGTCTGATGTTTCAATAATGAAAGAATTTAATATGGATAGACAATATATGCAAGATTTTAAATTTTTTGGTGATAAAATATTAGTAAAAGAATCCAAAAATATTTTAGATCAGAAGCGTAAAGAATTAAGAAGACAAAAGAAGGCTGAAATTTAAATTAAGAAAGTTTTATTGAAAAGTACAATAGTAACCTCAGTGCAATTAAATTAATAATTTACTTTATTAATAAGATTTAATTTTTATGAAGCTTTTACACGTAATAGGCAAATTACGTTACAGTTATGTAGCGTTTAATGTTAAAAAAATTACGTTGCATTTCCAACTCCAAATTCAAAATATTCTAAAACGAAACTTAATATTGTTTCGATATAATAACTTGTAAATATCCATGTAAGTATTTAAACTGGAAGCATAATAATATAATAAATTATTTTTATTTAGAAAATTGTTTTACACAAATTATCTATATATTAATTTATATGCGATGTGATGAATATATGATGACATGATAAATTTCAATAATTCAAATTAAACTTATCCGCAATCATTGAAACTAACTACGTTTCTTTTTTAAGGTATTTTTAGCTATCTCTTGTCTACAATCAGGACAATACCAAGCACCTTTTGGTGGTTCGTTTAAGTTAACACAACCATAGTGAAACCATTCATATTTGCAGTTAGCTCCATCGCATGCAACCATTTCACCATACGAAACACTTTGGCAAAAGCAATACAAAGTCTTGTCTTCTTCTTCTTCAGCACCATTATGCAGACCATTAAATATATTAGAATTGCCAATATTTTCTACTGCATATGTTTCAGTGTCTTTATTCACAGCAGATTTTGCTTGAGCAATAGTGGAGCTTTTAATACTATTAACATCTAATAACCCTTCCTTTTCATTTTTATTATTTTCAACTTTGTTCATCAATGATTTGTTAACTTGTTTTTTCTTCTTATTGATTGATGATGTATCTGTAGGTGTAGTAGCTTTTCTTTTCTTTTCAAAACTAGTGGTGCTATTTAATGAGCCGCCTCTTGATGTTTCTAAATCACTCTCTATTAATTCTTCTTCAAGTGGTGCTAACAAACCGTCGTCTTCTAACAGTTCAATACCTTTCTCAAGTTTTGACAGATGTTTCGATATTAAAAATAGCATAGTATTTGCTTTAAGTATTTTGTCATCTTGTAATTTCTTTGAATCTTGAATTCCTGTTCTTATTTGTTCCGTTACTTCACTTTCTTTTGGATATTCTTTGATTGAACCATTCTGTTTAATAAATTTTTGAATATTTGAATCTAATTTGTTATAGTTAGTTTTAGTTTCGTAAATAGAGTTATCCTGATTTTTGATTTCTTCTAAGAGGTATTTAAATTCTGCTTTTAGATTTGATACATCATGGATAGATTGTTCGAATAAAGCACTAGGATCCATTTGTTATTTTATTTTGATTATATAAATATAATAGATAAATTTCTTTTGTATATGTTACAAAACCTACTTTATTGTGTTGGATTTGTATTGTACTTTATTGAATTATTAAATAAATAAAGAATACTGTTTATAGATGTTTACATTTATATTAAAAATCATTTTTCTATATACATTAATCTTTATTTTTATTACATAATTTTGAAATTTCAAATTTGTTGATTTTTTCTTTAACGCTTAATGTATTAATAATTATGTGTGAACAATGAAAAAAATAAGATTTGGCTATTTTATAAATAGTAAAAGTAATTATAATCAATATTTGTTGTTTTATTAATGATAGGTTTTATTTGTTAAATGAGTATTATTATGTAAAATAATTATAAGAATCGTTATAAATTTAAAATATATATTATTGAAAAATAGATTAAACTATTTTAAATGCAAATTTAGATGAAAAATTACCTTGATATTAAAATACATCTGGTAACTTTTCAATTACATATGAATGGCCACCAACACTCATTAACGGAATACCTGGAATTTTTCTTACTCTTTGTTTCAAGCCTTGATCGTTAGTTGCAACGATGTAACATTTGTGCTGTAATACTCTGTTAACAATACAGTCATCCGCATAAGTACCTTTATGTGAACAACTTAATCTTTTGATTCTTGGATCTCTTGCTAATCTTAATGCAATACGGAATTTTGGCCCTAGTTTTTCTAATTCTGCCATTACACAGTCTGTAATTAACGGATTACATTTTGCTAATAAACAATCCATCATACCTTTAATAATATCAATCTTTTTTTGAATAGATAAATTAATGAAATTGGTATCGATTAATACTTGGTAAGGAGGTCTGATAGCTTCGTTAAATTGGAAAAATAAAGCACTTGAAACTTGTGGAATATTTCTAGTTAGTTCTGGATCATCTTTTTTAACAATTTTCTTTTCATTTGCCTTAAGTCTTTGATCCTTTTTAGT
This sequence comes from Tetrapisispora taiwanensis (nom. inval.), assembly GCA_030573835.1. NCBI lineage: Eukaryota > Fungi > Ascomycota > Saccharomycetes > Saccharomycetales > Saccharomycetaceae > Tetrapisispora > Tetrapisispora taiwanensis (nom. inval.). Next base: position 855 of record JAJMDZ010000060.1, on the reverse strand, counting down.
ATCTAAAGTACGTTTAACTAAAGCAAACTTTCTTGTCTTCTTAGCTTTACCCATTATTGATTTTATTGATTTATTTGTTACTGTTATCAAATGTTTATGATGAGAAAAGAATAAGTTATAGTAACAGTGTTAAAGTATTCTTTCATGATCCATTATTAAATACTTTATCAAAACTAGTTACCATATATTACAATCTATCTCAGAGTGTTATAATGAAAACTTTTTAGAAATTATTTAATTTCTGCGATGAGCAATCGTGTGAAATGATCTGGCGTTTTTTAAAATGGCAGAATTTGTATGAGCAGTGTTAAATATAATATTTGAATAAAATTTTACTGAATCAAATTAAATTGATAAGATTATTAAGGTAAAATAAATTATATGTAACTATAGAATATTAATTATAAAACAACTTTAATAATATTTTGATTTATTTTTAATATTTGTCAATGTTTGAAATAAAAAAAATGCCGTCACAGACAGGATTCGAACCTGCGCAGGTAAAACCCAATGCCTAACTTGCTTTTCTTAGGAATAGCAGGGCATCGCCTTAACCACTCGGCCACTGGGACGTCTTATTAATTACTATTGTAATTCTTGTTGGTTACAATGTCAGATGTTGAGTAATATAACGTCAGAGTTGGTCAAGATATAATAATTGTTGGAAAGTTCTAGAAATATGAAGTCATTATTCCATTAAAATACAAATCCAATTAATTATTACTATATTTAGAACATTACTCAAAAACATTATAGAGGCTTAGTCGACAGAGGCTTAGTCGACAGAGGCTTAGTTCATTCAAAAAGATGGCTTTGAATATGACAGACATTTTTTGAAAAGGTATAAATAGCAAG